>PVJI01026772.1:0-18472 GCA_004026765.1 Micronycteris hirsuta | reverse complement strand
ACCTGGCCTGCAACCCAGGCATGTGCCCTGACTGGGAATCGAACCGGGACCCTGTGGTTCCCAGCCCACGCTCAATCCACTGAGCTACACCAGCCAGGGCGAAAAATGGTATTCTTTTAGAATTGTCCTTTTGGTGAAAAAGTGCCCGTTTGTTTTGGAACACGCTTCAGAGAGGGGAACATCAATAGACGTGGCGTAAGCTCAGATACGTCTTGGAAAAGTCTCGGTGCTGAGCTCAAGTTTTTAAAAAATTTAATTAACTAAAAAGGAATTGCTCATAGCCAATATTAAAGAATGCAAAATCGAAAATATTCTCACAGGACATAGGTTGTTTCTTAGTGAAACTTATATGAAACAAAGAAGAGATGCTACAGACTCTGTTTTCATCAGATTCTTTCCTTTTTTCCCCAGTTTTACTGGGATGTAATTCACATGTAATGTTGTAGAAGTTTAAGGGGCATGATGTGATTCTATTCACGTATATATATTGTAAAATATTCACCACCTTAAGGTGGTTCCTTTTCCAGTTTAATAATACTCAGAGCTTCTAGGAGGACTTGCTAAAAGATTTATGGGCCTCATCCTGGCTGGTGTGGCTCGGTGGATTGAGCATGGGCCTGCAAATTAAAGGGTCGCTGGTTCGATTCCCAGTCAGGGCACATGCCTGGGTTGCAGGCCAGGTGCCCAGTAGGGGGCGCGTGTGAGAGGCAACCACACATGGATGTTTCTCTCCCTCTCTTTGTCCCTCTCTTCCCCTCTCTCTAAAAATAAATAAATAACGTCTTTAACAAAAAAAGATTTCTGGGCCCCGATCTCGGACATCCTGACTCTGTACGGCTAGAAGTGGACCGGGCATCGGCATGTCCCGTGACCTCCAGGGGAACGCTCCGGCCGCTGCCCACCCACCACAGCTGCAGGAGCAGGGCCGCAGTGGGCGGGCCGTCACCCAGGCGCGGTGGTTCGTTTCCATGTATTCATTTTAACTAAAAGTGGCAAGAGGTATTTGAAAATTCAGTCTTATCCTAGATTTTCCGGTTGACTGTTAAACGGCATCTTTATTTTAAAACAGGGAGGTGATTTGAAAGTAGACCGACAAAGTCATATCAGCGTATATCCTGAATTCTACGTTCCACCTTGCTGGAACTTCTCTGGGTATTGGGTCCTCATGGAGAAATTGGTCAAGAGGGAAATAAAAAGCATGTGGATAAGATCGTGATGAGCTTACAGGTGCCAGGCTGGGCCAATATTTAATGACTGACATTGAACTCAATGTGACTATTAATTTTACCAACTCGAACTTGCGTTAAAAGACCATTTTGAAAATCAAATCTCCATTCATATGAATGCAACATGTTCATTGCAACTACCAGGCCTGCCTGCTATCTCCTATTTATTACTATCTATTTTAATTTGGTTCTTTTTATATAATGCCATCTGTAGTACTACAAATAGGAATAAACTATGTATTATAAATGTACTTATATATACTTTCTTGTTTCAACAATAGTATTTGTTGTTAAATTGTTATTGAACAGTGGATCTTATGTGTCCTCTCTTATTAAAATGCATCCACCAACGGTAATGCATGTATCTGTTCAAACTTTCGTCTGCAGGTCACGTCAGGTTTATTCAATATATTTTAATAGAGTAATTAAGCTGGGTGACTGCCAATGCTGAGCTGAGGCATAAGTTAACAGCAGTGTGTGTGTGGATATATATGTATAAATATGTCTCTATACCATGCATCTTCACTCAGTTACTTACAGGCCCGTGTACAAAATAGTATCTCCATGTTGCACTGAGAAAAGCTAGTATTAGAGGGTATCTACCAGAGAAGCAAAGCCATGCATCATGGCCACCTTTAAAAAGTGTTTCTGATGCCACCTGTCGTGCCTGAGAGTGGCCGTCACCCCTTGTCCTCGGGGTCCCCTCTGCACTGTGCGACTCTTCGGCTGTGTTGAAATGCACTTTTCTGCGCCTGCCTGGCCCAGAGTGAAGCGGCTGCCCTGCACCCTACTGTGCGCTGCTGAGCCAAGCCCTGCCCGCGCCCCGGTGGGGAAGGAGGCACGCGGAAGTGGACTCTTGCCTCTGGGCAAGTCTCTCATGCCTGTTGTCTTACTCACCTTTGCTGTGCCCCCCCAGTGCCTGGAGCCCTGCAAGGAGTCCCGGGACCTGCGGAAGGAGTCCTGCCAGAGCTTCTGTGAGGTAAGCAGCGCCTGGCCGCTCAGTGTCCCTGCAAATGGCTATGGCGGACTGGGGTGCAGCAGGCTTGGAGTGCTTCTGCAGCCTGGGCATTTCTCGTGTGTGCGTGTGTGTGTGTGTATGTGTGAGAGAATGCACATGCAAAGGAAAACAATGCTTGGGCCTTCTTCACCACTAGCCATCCGCGGCTTCCACGGCTATTCAAACACACACAGAAAAGGCTATCACCTCCGTTGGAAGCAGGTCACATACCCCCTGCCACCAACACAGAGACGCACACAGGGAGGTGACCACACCAGGGCGTGACTCGGAGGGGCTCACTCACGCCGTGTGCACTGCAGACAGCAAACGAGAAGACGTGACTCAGGGCCCTGGACACGGACACCAGAGCCGAGGCTCACGGGGAACAACCGGACTGAGGAACCCAGGGCAGAGACAGGGGAGTGAGGGCGCCCACTTGTCTTCCATGGTCTGGAAAGCACACTCCTGTAAGAATAGAATACTTTGTATTCTATTTTTAAATATTTTTTTATATTGATGACAGAAAGAGAGAGAGAGAGAAATAATGATTTTTTGTTCCACTCATTGGTGCATGCATTCATTGGTTGATGCTTGTATGCACCCTGACCGGGGATTGAACCTGCGACCTTGGTGTATCAGAACAATGCTCTAGCCAGCGGAGCTACCCGGCCAGGGCTGTGTTCTAGTCTTTACACAAACCATGTATCTATGGGAACTAACGTACGCCATTGCGGAGTCTGAAGGAGCCAGAAGGGCCATGCAGTTTCCTTTATAAACCCATTGTTGTTACTAAATATCAGTGACTGTGGGCTGATACAGTTATGTCCGCTCCCCGAGCAGCGAGATATCTTTGCAGGTCGTTTGCAACCTTTCTCCCTGGAAATCCCAAAAGACATGGCCGCTCTCCCTGCAATCACCGTGAAGTCGTCTGGGCCCTGTCTGCTTTGTTACAATGGGACTCGTGTGCAAAGTGTGATCTGCTCTGGCAGGAAGTGTGAATGACACCTTGAAACGCGGGGAAACCAGAGCCCGGGTCACGATGGCGACTTTGTGAAGAGACGTCCACCCAATTCTCCATGAGCTCACATCTCGGTGTTTACTGAGGTTCTTTGATTGCTCTTCTGTCTCCGTGGGTGTCTTCTCTTGGTCGGCTTCTCTTTTCTTTTGAGGTGCGTGTCTGACCATCCTGTTGGAATAAACTGAACCCTGAAAACTCTGATCCCCGTTTGAGCATTTTTAGGGCGACTCATTCACCGAGACAGACCTAATAGGATCGGTCATCGCTTTATGGATTAAGAATGCGTGTAAGATTTATGTGGCCCTGATGCCGAGCTTACCCGTGGTGACGGTGATGCTTGGGCATCAGTGGAAAGTGCCCTTTTTATCCAAATTTCCTTTTTAACTCAGGGTTTATGGCAGTCGTGGAATGGAAAGGCTTCAAGGAATGCTCATGAATTTTTATAGTTGTTAGGAGATTTCCTTTACCAGACGTCTTACAGAGGAAATTATCCTCATTCTATCAAATTTTATGTCACTATATCAAATTTTAAAGTTTTGGAGAATATAGTTCCTGAATCTATCAAGAGCATCAAAGGACTTTGTGAGGTTGTCCCATAATTTATGGACTAGGTAGAAAATGTTCTCAAAGGAATGCAGGTTTTTCTTTTTTTCTCCCCTTAATAGTGAGGCTCAATTTTCACTGAATTTTTATGTGCCACCAAGGAGTAGAGTGTTCTAGGAGACTCCACTGGGGGACAATTGATGAGTTTTGGAAAATTTATAAGCAGCTGAGACGGAATGATTAAAGAGCTATCTTCTCTGAAAGGAGCTTGGGGCATCGCGTGGAAAATGCAGTATTACCGCGTTTTGAGCGGGAGGCAAAGATGCCCCTCGGCCAGGGCGCGCATTAGGTGAATGGGAGCTGTTCTGATGGAGGCCGCCACACTGGCTGGCATTCTGTGACCGGTCCGTGGGGCCTGCACTTAGAGGGTCCCGGAGAATTCTGCCGTGCGGACGTGACTGGCAGCCCGTGTCAGACAGCTTCTATGGAACTCCATGTGTAAACTCGAAGGGAAGACATGCAAATCGAATGCACACGGCTCTTTCTAGAAGGTGGGGTTCCCTCTCTAAGCTTGCTGAGTGGGGAAGCAGGCAGGGAAGGGCTGCGGTCGGGGGCTCTGATTCTGAGGCAGCGAGTTCCGTGCTTCTGTCGTGGGAAGGCTTGTCTGCCCCCGGTGCAGAGAATCCTGTCCGCAGTGCGAGGGGGGAGCTGCGTTGGGTAAAAAGCCCAGATTTCTGGGCATGAATCCATTTCAGTGCATAGGTCGGGGGGCTCTTGCTTCTGTAGAGGCAACGCATGATCCAAACTGCTTTGTTCGAGCTCGTCCTGTGCACAGATCGGCTGGGACCTGGCTAACACGCAGCTTTAGATTCAGTCAGTGTGGGCACACATCTGCATGTCCATGGGGACAGGTGGGCGCTACAGGGCCGATGACCACCCTTGACTCAAAGGGGGGCTGATGATCCCCCTTTGGTACTGGGGTTCCCCATCAGGCCCTCACTTTCAGTGGGCTGCTAGTTCTGTGAAGTCCTGGGGCTTTCTTTTATGATACTCTGTAGACAGAAAATATGCAATTCTGATAATGATTGAAAACAAAGAGATAGAAATGAGTCTCAAAAGTGTTGGCTCTGGCTGCTGTGGCTCCGTGGGCTGGGCATCGTCCTGCAAAGTGGAAGGTCGCCGGTTCAATTCCCAGTCACAGCACATTTCTGTGTTGTGGGTTCAGTCCGCAGTCCGGGTGCATACAGGAAGCTGCAGATGAAAGCTTCTCTATCATTGTGATGTTTCTCTCCCTCTCTTTCTCCCTCGCTCCCCACCCCGTCTCTTAAAAAAAAAAAAAGGCCTGCAATTTGCCTGGGAACCAAGCTAACTGTAATCACATCTAATAAATTAGTATGTGTCACTGAGTTTCCAAGCAAGTTATAATTGCATTTCCAAGCATAAACTGGGAACATTTGAACTGAGAATGCTTTTTCCAATTTCACGCATCCTTAGCATCGAGACGCCTCCTTTGAATGATACAGCTGGCAGTTTTGATTTATTTAAAATAGTATCATGTCTTTATTTTTGTAGGCATTATATGTATGCGTTTGAAAACTTTAGTATAACAAACGAGAGAGCAAAAGCCAAGCTTTCCTTCAAATTCTGCACCCAGAATAGCCACAGGGGCCCGGGCACAAGGGCCCCCGTAGCAACCTAAGGCTGCGGGGCTTAGAGGTTCTGTTTCAAAGGCGGGCGCTTGGCTGCCGTCCGGAAAGTTAGATGCCATGCGGATCCTAATATTCCTTGCACTGCGTTCGCTGAGCACCTGCTTTTCCCCTGAAAGTTGGGCCCTTGGGAGGCAGACGGTGAGTCTGTGAGAAGCCCCTGGTAACAGCCCTGGCCATTGTGCGTCTACCAAGCGTCCTCGCTGACAGCATTTCCCAAGGGCCACCCAGCTCGTGGGTGGAAGAAGCGGGCACACCTGGGGACTCCACCAGGGGCCGGCTCTCGGAAGCTCCCCCCGGACGTCTCCCCTCACACCTTGTCGCTCCTGATTGTCCTTGGCACCCTTGTGCAGCAGGAAATGACAGCCGCAAGCACAGCTCCGTGTTTGGTGCTGTGAGTCCTGCTAAGAAATTACTGAACCGGGGGACGTTCTTGGGGACCCTCGGGGACTTGCTGTTCGGCAACCGTTTCTCTACTCAAGCTGGGTTTAGTTTAATCGTTCTGGAAGTTTAACATCACTGGAATGTCACAGAAGAAAGAGCAACCCCCAGATTTTAGGGGGAGAAGGCTGTGGAAACTTTTACGTCATGAGGTTGGAATAATTATGTTTGAAATGTCATATTTGTTTTATTACTCACTCATGTCCTAAAATGAAGTTCAAAGTCAGCCCCTCCAGTGGGTTTCTCCCGCCACTCCTTCTATCTACCGATGTCTCTAAAATTAGTTTTTAATTTTTGGTTTCAACACATCAAATTCTCTTCCTTAACCGTAGTTCCTACGTTATTCAATTTCGGCTTTGTGTTTATGTGAATGATAAATGGATTCATAATTTCTGCCAGTTTCTCTGTACTTGGCTTTTGACATTTGATCATATCTTTGTTTTTGAAAGGAGTCCAGAAATATCATTTCCTTTGACATTGTCCGTGATACACCTTGTCTGCTGTTATACCCAAACTCCCCGTTAATGGAATAGAAACTTTTTCTCAAAGACGTCTATGCTTTATTTTCGTTGGGTACTTAATACGGTATTGGCCCGTATATTCTTGTTTTCTGTTGATCTCTGGGATGCCTGGATTGTGCCGTTGCATGGGGGTGCAAGAAATGCTCGCGAGCTCTTGTATTCTCTGAGTCTTTATGTGTTTGAGAATATTTCTATCAAACGTATATTTCAACAACTACTTCTCTGATTTTCTCATATATTTACTATATATGTGTGAATCTATATTATATTTATACATGCCATGTGTTTTCTCTGTCTTTATGTCTTTGAGATGAATTCTGTCACATATTTTTGAAGAACACGTTAGCTGATTTTTCATATTTATATAGGTACTTCATTTTCCTTCTTATTATATAGCCAGTGCTCTATTGGCTTCACACATTCAATTTTATAGAGAGAAATTAATTTGAGGGAGACCATATATATTTGTGGTCATAATCAATTTGCCTTTCCTACCTGGATGCCTAAAAAATTATATTTATATCCTTGAAGATCCATAGCATAAGCTCTATTTTAGTGTTTCTTGTTTTGATCAGCATTCCCGGAATATGGCTGCCCTTTTGGTGTGCATATGTGAAATTTGTGTATGTGCTTGTATGTACATGTATGCATACCCATGCACACACACATGTATCTGGATATACCTACATATGCAAATTTTTCCTCCACTCTACCCTCACTACATCAGGAATGCAGCCTCTCTCAGGGGATCCTAAGGGAGGGGAGTTGAGAGCCACGGGCCCAGGGGTCTGACTTTACCCCGACGTATGGATGGCCCTTGGAAAAACATGGGCCGTGCTAGTGGCCCACAGTCTTACTTGTCTGTGATTTTGGAGACGTTGTGATATCCCTGAGCTTCTGTTTCCTCCTTTGTGCAGTGCAGGTAACAGTGGCCGTGGGACCCGGGAGGGATAAGCGAGATGAGCAAGTGAAGTGCCTGGTGGTGGGGAGTGTGGTAGACCTGCGGCCCCTGTCAGTGAGTCACGGCCCCTGCTCTGCTGTGGTGACGCCGATGGTGACGATGGTGGTGATGGTGGTGATGATGACGATGGTGATGGAAAACTCCTTTCAGGGGTGTTACCCTCCGTGTTGCGCGTGTCTGTAGAGGCTGGAGCCGGAAGAGAACCCAGCCAGACCCTAGCCCGTAGCCAAGGCTGCTGTGTTTGAGACTGGGCACATTGCACGCTTATGCTGAATCGCACTGAGTACCAAATGCAGTGTGTTCTCCAATCGTGTTTCTATGATTGCTCACATATTAAGCTGATTTACTGATTTTGATGTTTTTATATTCATCATACCATGATTTCCGCAGAAATTATTTTCTGGCACAATACGTCTCATCAAAATGAAGATAGTAGTATCTTTTTGAAAAGCATCCAAACACGGTTACCTACCATTGTTAGTATTTCATTTTATTTTTATCAGTTGCCACAGGTCAGCTGAGTCAGCATACAGCTCAGATAAACCACGAAAAGAACGCTTTGGTTTTTTAGCTGAGAGATGAGACGCAGAAGAGATTTATAAGCATTCACCCACATTGAACGTGATGTTAATGAAAGCAGGAAGGATTTTCATTTCGTCTAATGCACCCCAGGGTATTTTCTCTCACCCCTTAGTTACATCGACTTCTCTGGATGCATCATGACATCCATTACCTACTAACTAGTCTAGAAAAAGACATGATCTCAGAAGTCTTTTCCATTCTTCATGTTATATACAGCAAGGGCAGAAAAAGCAAACATTAATGAGCATAGTAGCCATGATGTCTCCACCTTTTAAATCAGAGCCAATGATCTGACAAAAGTTGCCATTTATGTGAATTGTGGGATGGTTCATAGGAGTAGTTTTATAAAGAAAGTGTAGTCACATTAACTTCACCATTCATAACTTGCTGTAACAGACTGGACAAGACTGTATAAACAAGAAACTTAATATCGCACCCATGCATCTGTGTCGCCACCCAAATTTTTACTTCGCACGAAGTCTGTGGGCATTGTTCTCACAGTGCTTTCAAGAACTCTCAACTTCCCAGAACGTTTGCCTCCCTCTCGACAACTCTTCAGAGCAGCAGAAGAATGGAGAGACGCGAAACGGTAAACTTGGAGCAGCGTCGGGGGAAAGAAACCGCTTCCTCCACCCTTGCTGAGGGGCTGGTGTGGCCAAGTCACAAAACCGCGTCGAGCTCTTTGTACGCCTGAGCTCCTGTGATATTCATAATGAGTTTTTAAAAATATCCTTCCACGTCCCTGTATCGTCCCGAGAAAGCTCCGGTGCACCGAGGAACATTTTCCTTTCCACCGTCCTCAAAATCCTGACAAATATATCCCACGTCGGAGTGCATGCCAAAAAGGAAAAGAGTGAATCAAGACACCACACAACTTCTAGATCGCGTGGAAGATGGATATCAGTGTGCTAATTACGCTCATTCTTTCGCGCTCTGTGGGAACACATTTGCCGGCCTGAGCCGGTGTCTGCTTGTTTGTTTCTTCTTAATTTGGCCGCATTCGCTCAGTGAGTTGTGGAGATGAGGAGATACCTCCTCAGCCTTCCTGTGTCTCCGTGGAAGGGTGCGGTGCTTGGCAGGTACGTACGCAATTAAAAATAACGAGAACAGAGAGCCGGTGGTGCTGTCTACACGTCTCGAGTCACGCCCTGTTTCCAGGGAAGACGTTTTGGACGGAATTGCTGTGATTAGACCTTGGACCGCACCCAGTCACTGTGACTTCCAAGTCCGCGAGCAGTACAGACTGGCCGGATTTCATCCAATGATGTACTCGGAAATCTCCGCCCAGTGCGAGAGGCCGGGAGTCTGGTAACCAAGTGTTGTTTCCAATACCGGTGATGGATACACTCGTTGCAGGAGGGCGGCTGTCCGGCCCTTGCCTGCAGATCCCGCTGCATACCTTTCTGACTGCTAGCTTAGCTTTCGGCCTGACTTGAGAACTTCCAAAGCTAACAGAAAAATGAACTGTGAAATTGAGCCCAGGAGAAACAGCCTGAGAGGATGCTTTCTGTGTTTATACTGATTTAATTAAAAAAAAAAAAAAAGAACGAGCTGTATATTTGAGGTAATTGAGTACAGAATCCGCAACCTTTCTTCTGCGTTCTACCTGCAAAATCTTTATATCAGGGCACTATTCGAATCCAGTGAGTTGATGTCGTTTGCAAATTTTATATATGATGATGGGCAGTTTTATTTGCGTCCACCATGCTGTGCCGTGCCTCGGCATGATCGTTTTCCCAGGTAGGTTTTCAACTTTTTCCCCTCTTGTTAATTAGTCTAACAGTGTAAAGTCATTCTCTTATGTCTTCCTGTCATGGAACGTGGCCGCCGTGACCTACGTTAAATCGACAACATCAGGAGAACACTGTGTGGTGCCGAGCACAGCCCCGTGGGACACGGACATTTCCAGCACTTGCACACCTCTTTAAACGTTGGTGGTCAAACACGCACAGAATAACGTCTTCCACGCTCCACGCACATGCGGGTTTTTAACTCAGCACGCTTTGGAGGAAAGAACAGAGGAGCTTGGAGGATACCGTACGCTAGTAATGGGGTTTCCGTGGGGTCCCAGGGTTCCCGCGGTCCCTGGGATGTGCCCCTGCTGATGCCCTTGTTGTCTGAGTTCCCCGTGGCTTGTCCAGCTTTCGTCAGCTTGAGAAGTACTGAGCTGTTATTCACCCTCTTTCTGGAATAGAGATGGAGACAGTCCGCATTTTCCCTCCTCCCCACCTCTCCCCGCAGCAGGGACTTTGATCGTGGTGAGGCGGTTAGTTCCCTTTTTTAAAGGATCACATCCTTTAAAAGGCCTTGTGGGAACGACCCTCTAGGTGATGGCCCTGACCCTTCCCCGGGCCTATCTCCCACCAGGGTAGGTGTTGCCCCTCTGCCCAGGGGGTCCCACAGTCCTCTACCAGAGAGAAGTACCAGGTGGTGTGCAGGCAGGTGTTACCAGGTGTCCCCGGATGGCAGAGGGTCCTACACCATCATCATTGGGAGCAGCAGGCAGGACACGGGCAGGTCTTACCAGGTGCTGCTCAGGTGTTACACAGGCAGTAGCAGGTGTTAGCAGGTGCGACCCAGGTGGTCCCAGGTGGTCGAGAGCTGTGTTCAGTCTTCAGTGAAAACCCACGAGCAGGCCACTGGCAAATGTTCCCAGGTGTGATTGTGGTGTCCACTATGTCTGCAGGTGTCACAGATATTTGCAGGTGTTTGCAGATGTCTGCAGGTGTCTGCAGGTGTCTGCAGGTGTTTGCAGGTGTTTGCCGATGTCCGCAGGTGTCTGCAGGTGTCTGCAGGTGTTTGCAGGTGTTTGCCGATGTCCGCAGGTGTCCGCAGGTGTCTGCAGGTGTCTGCAGGTGTTTGCAGGTGTCTTCAGATGTCCGCAAGTGTCTGCAGGTGTTTGCAGGTGTCTGCAGGTGTCTGCAGGTGTCTGCAGGAGTTCGCACTCACCAGTATGGAGCTGGAGGCAGCCTGCTGGCCTTGAGCCACGAGATGCCCTTACTCTCTCCCTGGCCTTGTGTTCAGTGATGCCACCCCATGTATTTCTAATATCACCAACTCGATTGGACGTCTAATAAAGAGAAAGCACCCTCCCTGCTCATCTCTGAGTTCCATCATCAAGAAGCCACAGCAGGTGTTTGTTCGCAGGAGCCCTTGGATGTCGGGCTTGGCAGACAGAACTGCCCCGGCAAACAGCTGAGCCCGTGGGAGTGAGCCTGTGCGGTGCACTCCACACGGAGAGTTCAGGCAGGCTCCTGGTGGTGCTGTCCTCTCTCGGTCCTGGGCACCCCCAGTCCTTTCCTCCCGCGGCTGTGCCCCTGTGGTGGGGCTGTGGCCTCGCCCACTCCCCACCACCCACAGGCCGGGGCTCACGGCAGCACCACACCTCCCACGAGTGACAACTCACCCCCCGACCTGGGGTGCAACCCGAGGGCGGGGATTTCCCCTGGCTGGACAGGTGTGCCGCAGGTGCGGACGGGTCCAGAGGGGCATGATTGGGGGAGCGCAGCGATCTGGGCCCTGCCCTTCGAAGAGGCAAAGAGCCTCAGGGGAAGCGTCAGGCCACTGTCTCCCTAAGGACCAGTACACGGAGACCGTGTTTCCCCCCTTTGCTCGGTTGAAGCTGTTCCCAGAAGCCCCAGCACCTTCCCCCCGGCTGCCACAGCAGCCGCCCCATGTCCTCTGCCTGCCACACATGTGTCCTAGTGATGACCACACGCCAATGCCTTTGATACGTGATTGCATCCATCAGCCACACATTTCCAATAAAACGCTCCTCTTGCAAGTGAAGGAATTCCCGGTCTCACTACTGTTTAGTTGGGTCACAGCTGCACCGAAATGTCATCAGCCGGCTGCTCTTCCGAGCCCAGCTGTGTCACGGGGAGCGCCTGTGCCGTGAGTCTTAAAGGCGTTCCCAAGCTTTCGTGGCACAGCTGCTTGGCAATGCCGTCTCGATCAGAGATCCCATGTGCCCAGCGAGTCTGCAAGCTGGGTGTTACTCATCTCTGTTCAGTTCACTGAGGCTGACGCCGCTTGGTGACCGAGTATCCACATGTGTGTGGCTTTGAGCAGTGCACAGGTTCCGCAGGGCTGCGGCTGACACTGTGGTTTACGGCATCCAGAAGAACCAGCCCCGCAGAGAACGCAGTGATAGGGCCCGCCCCACGGCGCCCAGCCCGTTTGCAACCGTTGAACATCAGTTGCTTGACACCACTGCGAACTCGGTAGAATGTAGCGAGCTGTGACTGTGTGTGCGTATGAGTGATGTGTGTCTGTGGCAACATTGTAACTGGTGGGCCACCAGCCTGTGGGAAATTAGCACGAACTGTTGTGCTTTTGTGGGCTGGAAAGCAGGTGCATTTATTCTGTGAGCCATTCCAGGGGCCGGTGGGCGGAACGTGGCTGTTGAGCCCCCTCTCCGCCGTCTCGAGCAGAACCGTCTCTGGTCTCCCGCAGCCCCTGTTTCCCAAGAAGAACTACGAGTGCCTGACGAGCTGTGAGTTCCTCCAGTACGTCCTGGCCGTCAAGCAGGGCGACTGCCCCGCGCCCGAGAAGGCCAGCGGCTTCGCGGCGGCCTGCGTCGAGAGCTGCGAAGTGGACAGCGAGTGCTCGGGGCTGAAGAAGTGCTGTTCGAACGGGTGCGGGCACACGTGCCAGGTGCCCAAGACTCTGTACAAAGGTGAGACCCTGCCGAGCCCGGGCGGTGATGGATACAACCCCGGGGTTGCTGGGCGCGGACCAGCCCTGGCCGCTGTGGCTCAGCGGCTTGGGTGTCATCCTATAAAGTGAGAGGTCGCCGGTTCAATTCCCAATCAGGGCACAAGCCTGGGTTGCGGGTTTGATCTGCGGTTGGGCTCATAGGAGAGGCAACCAGTCAATATTTCTCTCTGACCTTGATGTTTCTCTCCCTCTGGTTCTCCCGCCCTTCCCCCCCCCTCTAAAAATCAATAAGTGCCATCTTTCAAATAATGTGAACAGGCCCCAGAAATCACATGGGAGCCATGAACTCCTATTGGAGCAGAGCAAACCCTTCCTATTAATACGTTTGGATTTAGTAGGAAGGAAGGATAGCATTACATCAGGGAAATGTCGAATGGCTTCCTCTGGCAAGAACGGATCAGTTAAGTTGCACCGGCGCAGCGGAATAAACACATTTAGGTCCTCGGGAACCAGGCCGGGGCTGAGGCACACTTGAATAAAACCTACTCCATGCCAGTCCGGTGGTTTTCCTCTTGGCGTAAACCAAGGATGCAAGTGACGTTGTGTGGGTGTTAAATATTTCGAGTAGAATCAGGAGCCCCTCAACGCAGGAACTGCCTTCTTCCAGAAGACGGGACTCAGGTTCCCAGACACTGCAGCCGACGGGGTGGCTCTCACGTGCACGCAGTTTCCGGGACCCCTTCACCCTCTATGCGGAGAGCTCACTTGCTCCGTTCTGCAGAGCGGCTGCGTTCCTTCACGCCCAGCTGCCGCTGCTGTAGCCGATGCCGTTTTCATCGGCAGCAAAGCACAGCAGGGGACAGAAAGCGCTTTGCTACTTGTTGCGGAGGAGTGAAACAGAGAGACCTCATTACCACCGATTGCGTTATTCATTGCCAGTAGAACGTACTATCTCTGTCTCTGTGCTCCCTCTCTCTTTCACATTTGTTCACAAACACCGATACGTAGTATTTCCAAACGTAAGTGAGCTTTGAAAAAGAACCGTGTATAAAACGGCATTGCCCGGCGTCACCCTGCACAGCCCGTGGAAGTCAGGGACCGTCCCGTGTCCATCTCTGTCTCCCCTGGAAACCCTGTCCGCTGCACTCAACATCATCCCTGCAGTTTTCCTTAAAATCTTGGGCCCAGCTGGTGTAGCTCAGTGGATTGAGCGCGGGCTGGGAACCAGAGGGTCCCGGTTCGATTCCCAGTCGGGGCACAGGCCTGGGTTGCGGGCCAGGTCCCCAGTGAGGGCCATGTGAGAGGCAACCATACATTGCTCTTTCTCTCTCCCTTCTCCTCTCTCTGAAAATAAATAAAATCTTTTAAAAAAAAAAATCTTGGCCTTAGTACCGTGTATCACATCACCGCTTCCCCTCTCACCCACCGATGGGCTTCATGTTACATTGTTTCTCTGTGTCTTGTTACAAACTACAGAAACTCTCCTGCCATTGAACGTGTAAGTCTATTACTGAGAAAGCTTTTCAGTTCTTGCAGATCATTTGCTACTCAAGCACGAGCATTTACCGTAACATGGGAGTGCTCTTGGAATGGTTGCTGAGGCCGCGTTTGTGAAGCCTTCGGTGAGTTAAAAGGAGGGCGTGTTGGCGAGGGAATATAAATCAAAACAGGCTTTTTCTATAAAAGTGTTGAAGGGCCAGTGTGCAGTTCTGATAGGCCGGGTTCACGGAGCCTCCGGGAGCTCTGGGGCAAAGGACTGACCGTAGCCAGTGCAGTCCAGGATTCACATCGTCCGCGCGAGTCGGTGCGTGTGTGCGACCCAGAGGCTGCTGGACGGAGGAACAACAGCTGTAGCTGCTGAGCCGCTTGGATGCCCCAACCGCAGTTCTAACCAGGAGCCACACGGCTTGCTCACTCTGCAGACCTCTGGCTCCCGGCTCTCTGGGACAGGGTCCTTTCGGACCCAGTGCTCAGCTCTGTGCAGTGTGTTCCCGCTGTCACCATCCCTGCCACCTTCCAGGGCCCCAAACGACCCGCGTGCCCTGTGCTCGCCGTCCTCGGGGCTTGTGCCAGGTCTGCACAGCGCACCTCCTCAGGATGGGGAGCTCGGGCATCGGTTCAGTGCGCGGGTCCTGCTCTCGGCTCGCCAGTGCACGGTGTCTCAGGGGACCTGGGAATCAGGGGCAGGGACACATGTCACGCCCGGTCCACCCTGAGCCCGCTCTCCTGCCATTTTTATTGTTCGTGGTAGTTGGATGGACGCAAATAGGACCCTAAATGTCCGGGGCTCTTGGGCGTCATTGGATTGATACCGTACAGGTCAATTAAAGGAGGTCTCAACACCACACACCTTAATCTACTAAAATCACGGACGTGTGGCTTGGTTTTAGACGAGTAAATTGGGGGTGCAGACCCAGTGTGACATCGCCCCCCCCCATCCAGAGCGTTGGCTCCTTATCCAGGGGTCAGACCCACAACCGTCACGTACGTGGACAAAAGTGCTCTTAATCTGCGCGGTAGATTTACACACAGAGACCCCTGCCACGTTTTCTTTTTCCTGCTCATGGTCTCCAATAAAATGCCACGAGATAGGGACACAGGCGAGCCTTCTCTCTGGACTCCTGTGTTTGTGGCCGGGGAGATGCCTATAGACTAGATTGCTTCCACGGCTTTTCTACGCCAGAAACAGGAGTTTCAAAAACCAAGCGTGTTTCGATAAGCTGATCAACACGCTGCTGCATGATACCGGAGCGCTGGAGTGGGTCTCTGCCCTGACAAGTGGCCGCAGCGGATGCCTTTATGGGAGCTCCCGTTGTGGGCTGGCGTTATGGGCTGCGGCAAAGCAGAGCCTGTGGGGAGCTTTCTTTTCTCTGCCCACACAGAAAACGAGCGGCAGCATCTTCTCCAACGGGAGTGCAGGCCTAGGGACCGTGCGCAGGGCTGGTCTCGCCCAGGTGAAACACGCACCGTTGCGCCTCGGCTGGCTCAGTTTCTCTTTCCTTCTCTCCTTTCCTGGCTTCGTTCTGATCCATAGCTTAAGACTCTCCCGCGTCCAGAAAATGATGCGTTTTCGCTGTGTTCTTGCCCAGACGACAGCCTGTCCTGGGGCCCATCTGTGGCACCGGGTCTGGGGAGGGAAGGAGGCAAGTCGAAATGGTCCCCTCAGATGCAGAGAGTCACATCAGAGCCTGCCTTGGTCATCCACACTTTCCCTTTGCAGGGCACACGCCACGGACGAGTCACGCCTTACCGGGTTTCTTGTCGAAAAGATCCTACAATGGAGTTGATTTCAGGGGCCCACAGTATCTTAATATGGGAAATATTTAAACTCCAGGCCTTTCGAGATGGACGCACACCGCGTTTCAGAAATTAATATTTAACTTCTTTGATGCGATCGTGCAAAGCGCCTTTGTGTAATTCCAGGAGTGGTGGCTGTTTATGGGAAATATTAGATAATCGTTAGTTGCTCTGCCTTTGGGACACTATATCTTGCTCCATTTTCGGGACATTTATAATCATAAGAGGCATTTTCATACAAATGAAGGCGTCTCATGGTGATCGGCCACTGTTGGCTGCCTATATCCCCACTTTGCTATCCGTAGAACTTTCAACCTTTTTGAAAGCATTGGGTTTCTATTCCTTGGATTTCCGCAAGTTGCACGTCACGCTCTCGAGGAAAAAACTGCATCGGCGTCATCACATGTTGTGGGATGCTGTAGGATAGTAGCTTTGACTTTCGTACAGAGGAGTTTGTATTGCGGGTGACTCATTTGTTCAGAAGTAATAAAGAAGAGCAGTTTGGGTCGGTGACATAATAGCAAGCAGCTGCGGAGCGCTCCACCTGGTTCTGGAATCCGGACGCTGGTGGAACCAGCAGACACTGAGGGGAGCGGGGCCTGGGGCCCTGGGGGCCTGGGGAGGCCTGGGGGGACCGCGCCCCCCTGCACGTGACTTCAGCCGAGCGCTGGAGTTACTCGCAATCAAGGGAGCCAGCCGCCCCTAACGCAAAGCAGATGGACCGTTTCTCCACATGCCAGTCACGAGAGGGCTGCACATCCTAATTACAGAGATTTTTAGATGCAGAAATTTGAACTGACACCACCCTGATGCTCGTTACAGTCGGTGGGGGCTCTTGGGGGTGGATGGAGATTCCAGATGGAAGCCCCGGAACGGCGGGATTCCGATGTGCGGGTTTGCGTCTGCCGCGCTTGGGCTCCCTCGGCAGCTGGGGCGTGTGTGGGGCTTGTGTTTACGCTGGACGGTGCTTCTCAGGGAAGCCAGTGACAGGGGTGGACGTGCCATCTCGGGTGAGGTGACAGAGGTAAGCAGTCACCTTTGACTGTGTCCACGGGAACCAGGTGACCGAGGCACTGGGCATAGGCCGCCCTCGTGTCCCTGATTTGCACACCTGCTCCGTACAAATGTCCGTCTAGTGCCCGCCTGCCCACCTAGCGTGCAAGAATAACACAGAAGAGTCGTGTTCTCCAGGCGGGTGTTTCATCCGTCTGAACATTTTTTTTTTTTTTTTTACCTAAAAGGAATAGAGAGCTACTTCTGGATTAAGACCGATCCTCCATTAACTTTGGGATTTTCATCATATCTGGAATTCTCGCCAAAAATTGTTTTTCCACTCGGGGAAGTTCTACTGCCGATCAATAAAACTATTCTTACAAACTTGTTAATATTCATCTACTCAGCATTGAGCCTTTACCTCTTTAAATTTTTCTTTTTAAGATTTTATTTATTTATTTTCAGAGAGAGAGGGGAAGGGAGGGAGAGAAACAGCAATGTATGGTTGTCTCTCACATGGCCCTCATGGGGACCCGGCCTGCAACCCAGGCATGTGCCCCGACTGGGAATCGAACCGGGACCCTCTGGTTCCCAGCCCACGCTCAATCCACTGAGCTACACCAGCCAGGCAAGCCTTTACCTCTTTAAAAAGTAGGAGGGAAGCAGTACTTGAGTGACAGGCCTTGGATGGAAAGCAGAGCTGTGGGTTCTGTGGACGAATGCAGGATGGCGGACGCAGCGCAGGAATGTGGCGGTGATTGTGCCCGTGCCCCGCGTGCCTCTGGGACAGAGCGCGGTTCGCCGTTGCTGTGGAGATTCTCATCTGTCCTCGTACCCGCTGATTTCTGGGTGTATTCTTGAGTGGACAGTGAGTGACTGGCCTAGCCGATCCCCTCACCCAATGTCCATTGAGCATTTGCTCCTGCGGAACATTGCTGCCGGGACACATCTCTGTCCAGGAAGGAGGGAGACCTGGTCCGTGGCGGGGGGGGGGGGGGGCAGACAGCATCATCATCCCCTGGGCGGCTGCAGTGAGAGGCCGCCAAATGCACGCCTTGATAGTTCCAGGACAAATGTTGCCAACAAGGCAGAAGAACGGAGCCTCTGTTTCTGACGGGAGCCATCGGGTCCACGGCTCAGATGGCCATGTGGACGGAGCCTGGGAGCGTTCACGGGTGTGTGGACAGAGCACAGAAGGAAGACATTTTGGGGGGAAGTGCCCACGCGAGCACAGGCCACTGGAAGATGAGGGTTTTGCATCGTAGAGATGCGCGTGCTGAGTGCGACCCCGAGAAGTTTCTCTTCGCAGAAAAGGGGGTGCAATGGAAGAGTTTCAGAAGGTGCAGGGGAGACTCTCCCTATGATAGGAAAGCACCACAAAATGCTGTAAAGAGGGAGTTAGAAAAAAGAGACAGACATGCAGGGACATGGGACAGAAGGCCACTGTGAGGTCCAGGCAGGAGAGGGGAGGCCTCAGGACGGGTGGTCACCATGGAGACAGAGGGAAGCGGGCATCCCGGGAAGCGTG
>PVJI01026771.1:0-18563 GCA_004026765.1 Micronycteris hirsuta | reverse complement strand
GGTACAGAATCACTGCACATATGGTCAACTAATATTTGACAAGGGGGACCCCATTAGTTTGCAATCTAAGGAACTTTCCGGTGAAATGTGAACTGGCCCACATGCATAGAGGGCAAGAAGAGACCAAAGAAAGAAGCAGGTCACTCCAGATTGGTAGGTGGCAGTTTTCATTAGCCAGAGAATTTACAGACAAAGCTTGTCTTGGGTGACCATAAGGCAAATAGATCTACACAACCTGCTCATCAAATCTTAAAAGTTTATGTACAGAAAGGCCTCAACTGGGTTCATGTGTAATATCTAGATCATCTCAACAACACATACCTACCTCAAGACTTTCTCAGGGAGCACAAGTGAAACATTCCAAAGACAAGGGAGGAGACAAGGAGTCTCTGATTCCCCAAGTCCAGCTCTTGGGTCAACTGGCAGTCACATCTTCTTGATGAACTCCAACAGACCCAGTCATCGTATTTATAAAAATTCCCAGGGGATTCCAATAAAATCCACAGTTGATGGAATACTACACAATAGAAAGAAAGAAGGAGCTCCCACCCTTTGTGACAGTGTGAATGGAACTAGAGAGCATTACGCTAAGTGAAATAAGCCAGGCAGTGAAAGGCAAATACCATATGATCTCACCTTAAGTGGAAACTAATCAACAAAACAAACAAGCAAGCATAACGTAACCAGAGACATTGAAATTAAGAACAAACTGACAGTAAGCAGAGGGGAGATGGGAGGGAGTAATGGGGGGAGCAGAAAGGTTTTCAGAAACATCTATAAAGGACACATGGACAAAACCAAAGGGGGTGCCTGGCTGGTGTAGCTCAGTGGATTGAGTATGAGCTGGGAACCAAGGGATCCCAGTTCGATTCCCAGTCGGGGCACATGCCTGGGTTGCGGGCCAGGTCCCCAATGAGGGCCATGTGAGAGGCAACCATACATTGTTCTTTCTCCCTCCCTTCTCCTCTCTAAAAATAAATTAATTAATTAATTTAAAAAAAACCAAAGGGGGTTAGGATCAAGGACGGGAGGTGGGGATGGCTGGGGTGGGGGGAGTGGTGGTGGGAAAATAGAGACAATTGTACTTGAACAAAATAAAAAAATATTTAAAAAAGAATGGAACAAAAACATAAATAAATAAATAAATAAAAAGAAAACCAGTGAACTACATCCTCAAAAATTAGCTGAATAAACAGATTTCACAGATGCAAAAAATTGTATGGAAAATACCCTAACAGCATGGGAAAAGATGTAAAGTTTATGTATGTAATAAGAGAATTGTGCACTTCACCTGGATACCTGAGTCGATGAGGAGACCCTCTCATGCGTTTATTATGGTGTACAAAGGATCCCATATTCTGCCAATTCAATTAAAGACAAATTAAAAGAAGTAAAGTTATATATGAAGCATGGAGAGGAATGAAAACCATGAGACTAGAAAGGAATGTGACCAAGAAAACAGTATTCACTGGTCTACATGTTTGTTTTGTCTAGTTTTTCAAACCACACTCCAAAACGTATGCACAGATACTAAGATGAGACTGCTCTGCTGTGAAGCCTCCACAGGGCGCTCTTAATGTCCCTGTTCCTCAGGCTGTAGATGAATGGGTTCAGCATGGGGGTGACCACAGTGTACATGACCGAGGCCGCCACGTCCTTTCTGGGAGAAGGCAACAATGTTGATCCAAGGTAAACCCCAAAAGCTGTTCCATAAAATAAGCAAACAACAGACAGGTGAGAACCACAGGTGGAGAAGGCTTTATACTTCCCACCTATTGACGGGACTCTCAGAATGGAGGAAACAATTTTATAGTAAGAGAAAAAGATCCCTGAGAGTGGAACACCGCCAGAGATGGTGCCAACAAAATACATGACTAAGTTATTAGTGAAGGTGTCAGAACAGGCAAGATGAAGGAGTTGAGAAGGATCACAGAAGAAATTAGAAATCTTTACATCCTTGAAGCAAGGAAGTTGTAACACGATCAAATTGTGCAGCTGGGAGTCCAAAAGGCTGATGAGAAATGACACCAAAACTAAGAAGCAGCAGAGGCATGGGTTCATGATGACTGGGTAGTGCAGAGGGTGACAGATGGCCACAAACCGGTCATAGGCCATCACAGTCAGAAGCATACCATCCATACATCCAAAAAGGATCAAAAAAGACATCTGTGTCAGGCAGTCCCGATAGGAGATGACTCTGCTGTGAGTGTGGATGTCCACAATCATCTTGGGGACGGTGGTAGAAATGAAACAGATGTCAGCCAAGGACAGGTTGGAGAGGAAGAAGTACATGGGCGTGTGCAGGTGGGAGTCAGAGCCCACGGCCAGGATGATGAGCAGGTTCCCGAGCACAGTGACCAGGTACATGGACAGGAAGAGCCCAAAGAGCAAGGGCTGCAGTTCCGGATCATCTGAGAGACTCATGAGAAAGAATTCGGAGACATGTGTGAGATTTCGTGGACACCTTTTGAAAAAGAAAAGAGGATTGAAAAATAAAGAAGATAAATAAATGAGCACACAGCGCTGTGTCCATATTTTGTATTCAGGCAATTCACTTCTGAGGTCATCCACCCCAGTACCTTTAGCGATATTTCTCAGTATGACAGATCCTATTTGAGTAAAGCTGTTTCTTTATTGGTTTTCATGTTATTCACCTCTTTCTAGACACACTTTACTTTCCAGAAACTCAACTGAAGAGAATCATAAAAGCAAGAACATTGAAGATAACAAATCCACAATTACAGAAAAACACAGCATACTTCATAAGAAATACCCTTCCCCCTTTAAGGAAAAAAAATCATTCTAATGTAAAGAAATTAGGAAGTAGCTAAATATACCTTTTTTTATTCAAATACAGTGCTAGTTATGCAGTCTCTTTATTTAGATAATGTTAAACACTGTATAAACATGATTGTGTAATCTGGATTCTAAATAAACTTGAATGTTTATAATCACAACATATTTTTATGTGATAGTTACCTTCATGAGCTTTATATTCTTGGGTCTACTCTCTCTTTTCCTTCATAGAAATAAGTGATTACTCAAACATCTGAGTTGTCCTTTAAAAGTCTTTTGGTAGTTCTATTTTAATTAGTACCAGTTTTTAATTTTTTGAGGAACGTCCATATTGTTTTTGTAATGGCTATACCAATATTCATTCACACAACAGTGTACCAGGGTTCCGTTTTCTCCATCCTCACCAACACTTGCTCAGTTTTTTGTTTGTTTGTTTTACCCATGATTGGAATTATTGGAATGTAGACCTAAACAACTCAATACTTATATTCCTTTTCACACGTGCATTACTTCTTTCGTTATAATAGCCACTCTAGTAGTTGTGAGATGTTATCCCATTTTGATTGTGACTTGCATTTCCCTGATGGTTAGTGATGTTGAGAACCTTTTCGTATACCTGTTGGTTTTGTTTATCTGATCATAATCCTTCCTCTTTACAGTTGAGCACTTCACACTTTATCACTGGGGAGGTTCCACTACCAGTTTTAAGACTCAGACTTCTTATGTTTAGATAACAGATTTTCATGTCAATCCTTCCTGATACAGGGATTGCAATTCTCTTACTTCAGCTACCTGAAAGTCTTTTTTTTTTGCGGGGGGGAGGGGGGAGGGTTGGTTGCACTGTGATTTAATTGTAGAAAAAATGCAAAATAGAACAATGCAAACGCATCTGAGATAATAACTGAACTTACCTTATAGGATTATTGTAATAAAGTTTTTAAAAATTATTTAAATTACTTAAACCAGCGGTCCTTATTTCTAGTTGATTGATATATATGCCTGTGGTTATTTAACAATATACAGGACCTGGCTGGTGTGGCTCAGGGGATTGAGCGCAGGCCTGCAGACCAAAGGGTCACTGGTTTGGTTCCCAGTCAGAACACATGCCTGGGTTGCAGGCCAGGTCCCCAGCAGGGAGCACATGAGAGGCAACCACACATTGATATATCTCTTCCTCTCTTTCTCCCTCCTTTTTCCTCTCTCTAAAAATAAATATATAAAATCTTTAGAAAATAATATAAAAATAAACAGATACTGTGGCCTCAGCCTAGAACTAATTCATTCAGCATCAGTACATGTGAGATTCTCAGTTGTCCTAATGTGCAACTATCATTAATACCCACCACCCACATTAAAAATATAAACATTTAACAATATTTGCTTCAGACCTCACATTGTATAAAGATTTGAAACATTACTGATAAAATTTGATTTTTCTTGGTATCTTAATTCAACCCCATTTCTCTATATAACTCACCCCCCATAGACAACCAGCGCCATCCACTTGGCAGGCATGTTTTCCTGTCAATGTTGACCTATGTGTCCAAAAGCAGTTTTCTTAAAAGCTTACCTAAACAGTAGACTATACAGGTTGCCTCTGAAATGTACTCAATTACTGCAACATTGAGTATCAGTCTCTTAGTGAAGTATGTACATCAACTTTAAACATTTTACTAATACGCACTATTATGTGAGGGAAGACTTCATTTTATTTAGTTTATAAATTTATATTTATGTATTTTAATAGAAATCTGACTAATGTAAAATATAGATTTAATACATTTGTAATTTAATATATTGTTTATGTAGTAAATATTTATTTTACATTATATATTTTATATTTATATATTATTATTTATATCAGTTGCTTCTTACCACAATCTTATAAAAATTCTTGTACCTCTCTTCATGTCACAGAAGTGAAAATTCGTATTGATAAGTTAGTGGTGATTAGCAGTTCAACTTCTAATAATTGTTCAATTTTACTCACATGTACTTAACAATATGTGTTGTTCCAATACAGAAATCATTTTCTATCACCTACATTCTCTTATTATAAAGGTATGCATTTGAAAATATCCTTGACATCTGCTTTGTAATAATCATTCCATGATAGCTGCACACGAAATTTTCATCTTTGGTAGGAATTTATTTTCCCTCTTGGATTTCAAGCCTGGACTGTAAAGTGCATGACTATTTATAGAAAACCCTATTTTCCACAATGCTGGTGGCATTATGGCACTTGTAAACCACTGGCTCATTGTCAGAAGTCACAACTCACTGAACCAAAAGAGGGTGGATCGAATTTTTTACCTCCATTTCTCATGTGGGACCCACGCAGGTTTGAAAGAACCACTCGTTAGCTAAAGTGGAGGGGACAGAGCCCTGGTGCAGGAATAAGGAGGTCACTTTTTAAGGGCTGGGTTTTTCACCCCGCTCTGTGGAGTGTGTGTCAGTCTCTGAATCTCTCCGTGCTCGCGGTCCTTCTTGAAACGAAGAGTTAAACATCCACCTCTAAAACATCTGTTGCGGCTAAAGGAAGGTTGGAACTTAAGAAATATTCGGTTATTTCTAACCAAGAATTTCAATCATTATTGGAATAATGTGTTTAGTAATAAAATACAATTCCAAAAATGTAATGCCATTTTTAAGGTAGAAATGTCGATAGCTTTCCTATCCCTACAGCATGGAGTGACACAAAATCCTAAAATGTGCTCAGCTCATACAATAAGATTAACTGCTCCCTTCTTTTCTGCCTGTTTTTTAAAAATCATTGAATATTATTTCTAATATTAAATGGAAAATAATAGATCTCACTGAAAGTTTATGACAGACACAAACACTATTTTATCTTGTCTCTACGGGACATTCCTGAAAAGGATGAAAACACTGGCGTGAATGGTCCGATGTGTGGACTCCATATTGCCCACTCTGTTTCTATAAACAATTGGAGAGTCTATTTCATATTTAACAGAACTTTTTTGTTTTTGATGCCTCCTCTGTGCCAACAAGGTATAGGCTTGGAGTGGGGGATCAGAAACAAGTGAGACTCAGTCATTTCCCTCCATATACGGAGGATGTACTTGTATGAACAAAAATAAAATGTCCTGTCAGGGAAGTAAGGAAACCATAACTTCAAGTCATCAGACAC
Organism: Micronycteris hirsuta; assembly: GCA_004026765.1. Classification (NCBI taxonomy): domain Eukaryota; kingdom Metazoa; phylum Chordata; class Mammalia; order Chiroptera; family Phyllostomidae; genus Micronycteris; species Micronycteris hirsuta. The sequence goes on along the minus strand of PVJI01026771.1, from coordinate 12,616 downwards.
TTAAGTCAAATGACATGAGAATTAGCTTTATCACTATTAATAATAAAATATCTAAAATTTATTTTGCCCTTACCTTATGCATCCATCACTTATTACATGGAGAGCATCCTTTCTTTGTTTAATCCTTATTCAGTAAAGTTGTGTCAACTAGGACTCAACTCAGATGATAATCCCAAGTTTCAAAGGTACTAAGACCTTTCCCCATAACACACTAATAATAAGTGGAGCAGACAGGATTTGGAATTAAATTGTCAGTCTCTGAAGCACTGAACTTTATTGTGCCCAGACTTTCTGAAAGTTTTAAGTGGAGCACAGAGATCTTATACATCCGAGGTACATTTTTTAACTGTTTTCAGTATCCTGAGAAGGAATGAACCCCAAGATCCTTGTATCCTTTTTAATTGAGTGGGTTGATTGTAAGAACAGGGGAAGACGTAGTCAGGTGAAGTGAAATCCAAGAGCGAGAACAAGAGAGAGATCTGCCCTAAATTATCATGTGCCAATTCTTTTTATGACCTTTGCCTGTGGCCTTGACCATCCTTTCTATAGTTGATGCAGAAAATGCTACCTATGGCTTTCCACTGTGGTCTACCAGAAAACTCCACAGGGAAGGGCACAGTGAGCAGGGGGTTCCTGGTCAGGGTTGGCAGGGAAATGAATTGGCTGGATTGGCAGAGAAGTCTGGCCAGATGCCCTGAGTCTGGAGTTAGACTGCCCAGATTCTAACCTGGCTTCAACTCTTTCTAACTCAGGACCTGATACAAGTTCCATAAAATACTATGCTCCTTCATTTTTATATAAAATAATAATAATGTATGCATTTATAATTTGAGATAACTTATGCAGATGAAACCAAATAAAATACATAAAACATCTACCCCAGAGCCTGGCACTTAGGAAGCCCTCAATAAAAGTATATGATGTTATGGTTAATGTCATCCTTCTTATCATCACTGTCATGATCACTCTGGAGTGTTTAGGGAAGAGTTCAGGGAGACCCATTTCCTGCTGTGGTGAGGAAGAATCCAACCAGAGCCAGAACCAATGATGGGGGAAGCAGAACTCTGAAGGAGAGTTCTCATATCCCCAGCAGAACCAAGAACACAAACTCCATCGAGCTCTGACCTGAAATTTGTATATTAGAGCTCTCTCATCTACCTATTCCAACGGTCACATTTTTCTGGTTGAGGAGGAAATAAAGCTCCCAACCCTTCCTTCCCCAGTCACCATCTTCCACAGCACTTACTGGGCTAGGCTGCATCTGTGCTGGAACATGACCAAACAGTATGGATGGATTGGCTGCCTCTCTCCTGCCTTGTGTGTGATGAAGGATTGGGGTCCCTCCACAGGTCTGGCAGGAAGACAGACTCCAGCTGGGACTTTCTGATGCATATGCCCACAAAGAAAGGAGACACAGATACAGAGCCACTATAGTTAAGACTAGCAACACTAAGGGCTAAAGATACCAGCCAATTATTTACAATGGTATAAATCTCAATACACAAATCTCCTAATTAGCCAATTAGTCCATGTTGTCCTAATCTCTGGGAATTTGCTCATATTAATGGAAGGGGAAGAGGAAAAAAAGTGACTATCCTTGGAGATTCTTGGTCCTTCCTCTCCTGAGGAGGAAAGTCACCTGTATTCCTTGCTTCTTACTTCCAAGTTGCAGAATCTTAACATAAAACTCAGGCTTTTTTTTCAATTTAACCACTTTATGTGTGACTTTGATATCTGTAAATCCATTGTATTAATCATTAAATCTATGAAGAACTTGATCTTTTATGCCAAGAATGTGATACTATTTCTATTTTGTCAGTTATTATTTGTCTTTAAGGATAACTTTTTATTTTTACTTCCTTAGATGTTTCTTGGGTTCACTTTCCAGCACAGTCCTGAAGTCATCACACAGTAAAAACTCAAGAAAAATTCATCGGAGACAATCTGGAAAACGGGCAGACCTTCCTCTCCATTGGACACTTCTGCAGACCTCCCTCTACTACTTCTGATCGCATAGTCTCAGGTAGACCCCTTGGTTTCTGTTATACCAGGAGAGCTCCTCCTTCAACATCCAGCCAATTTGCAGCCGTTTCACAGCTGAATTTAACAAATGTGCCCAGAAGTTTTGATTTCTGCTCACTAGAAAGGAATCAACTCACTCCAGAATCTATTTTCTTTATATTTCTTTGTGTTCCCAGCTCTTGAAAACTATAATAAAATGTGGTTTGGGTTTACCTGGGTTTTCTTTTTCTAGTGGATAGTGGTGTGTTGTAACCCACTAAATCCTATCCATGCAGGCTTCCTGATTCAGAGATCTCTCTGCTGAGAAATGTGGACACTGGTTTGTCATTACGTGATATGAAGATAACTTTAGATACCATTTTGTAGAACTCAAAAGGAGCCCAAAGGCTGAGTTATCATGACAGAATTCAGGGAAGCACAGTAATAAACTGAGGTCTTAACCAGACCACTAGTAGTGAGAGGAAAGAACTCCCCTTTGCTGACAGCATGGTCCTTTGCAATTCTAGAGTAATGTAAAATAAGATAAATTAACTGTGATGACTTGGTGACTTCATGATTGTCAGGCATCACTAGAAAATACAGCAACTATCGATGCAATATTACCATGATTTTTCAGGTGCATACCCATTTGTAAAAGACACGTCATTTACAACCACCTTTCTTCCTAAGCATATTTTACAATCTTCCAGTTGCAGACACCTCAGAAAATACTTTTACACCCCATATGACAATGCCAATCAGAGTTTAGTCAAGAAAAGAGAAACCAGTCATTCTGATCAAGAAAATTTAATATGGGGAATTGCTTAAATAGTTATTAAAGGACTGAAAGGCAAAGAACAAGCCAGTAACATAACAATTACAAGTGAAGGAAGAAGATACCACACAAAGGACTTAAGGAATGTTAAGGGGAAAAGTTGAGTTTTTACAACATACTGACTTTTGCTACCACTATTGAAAGTATGTAAGATGAACACAACATGGAAAATTGAGCAGTGGTTTCAACAACCCCATCCCAGAATCATGAAGCATGAAAATGTGAGTTTGGAGCAGAGACAACATCATAATAAGCACATGTGCCCAGCTATATGGTAGAGAGAGAGGGTATTTGAAGAAATAGTATCAGTAATAATTGGAAAAACACATTGTCTACTGCTACAGTAGGATCTTTGTATCTTTTTCCCCCTTTGACCTCTGATCTCTCTAGGATTTTTTGGGAGCAGATAGGGCCCAAGACACAAAGGCCATTGTGGAAAAAAAGACCTGACTTAGATCAGTAGATCACAAATTTGCACACTATAACCAACAGGATGCTGTCTAAGATCCTCATGCTTAGACCATACCCCACTCCAATGAAATCAGAATAACCCGTGATGAGATCCAGTGATCAGTATTTTTAAGCTTCTCAGATGATTTCAATAAAAGCCAAGGTTGAGAACCAGAGACAGGGATCTCACACATACCTGCATAAACAGAGTTGATAGATGATAAATTTGTATGGAAAACACACAGAGCTGTCAAAAAGTTGTAAATTTTGCCTATATAAAAAAAATGTTCATCATTCTGGGATGCCTGGGTCACCATTGTTAAACTACAGAAGTCTCCATCAACATCATAAGATTCAGTCAGGCAAGGCTGGCCAGGTGCTCAGCTGGTTAGAGCTTTGTCCTTATACGCCAAGGTTGTGGGTTCAATCCCTGGTCAGGGTTCAAGAATCAACCAATGAATGTGTAAATCAACCAATGAATGTGTAAGTAAGTGGAACAACAAATTGATGTATTCTGCGCTCTGTGTCTTGAATAAATAAAATTTTGAAAATTAATCAACCAATGAATGCATAAATAAAAGGAACAACAAATTGATGTTTGTTGTTCCTTTTATTTATGCATTCCTCTCTTAATCTCTCTCTCTAAAATCAATAAGTAAAAATTTTTTAAAAGATTCAAGTCAGGCAGTGATTATGATATACAAGGATCCCAGAATAAGCCATGAGAGCTACAAAAATGATGTGATGAGAGAGGTAGGATTTGCAGGTCTTGAGGTTTATTTCTGCTGCATTTTCCAACCTCCACTTCAAATGGATGGCACAAGTATTGAGATCAGGTTTTTCGCTGACGAGCTTCTGCATGGCCCTTTTGATGTCCCTATTCCTTAGACTACAGATGAAAGGGTTCAGCCTGGGGGTGACCACAGTATACACCACCGAGAACCCTGCGCACTTCCTGGGAGAAAGTGAAACAGTGGAACTGAGGTACACCCCGAGGCCTGTTCCATAAAACAGGCAAACAGCTGACAGGTGAGAGCCACAGGTAGAGAAGGCTTTATACTTCCCACCTGATGATGGGACTGTCAAAATGGAGGAAACAATTTTATAGTAAGAGAAAAAGATCCCTGAGATAGGGAGAAAACCAGAGATGGCCCCAAAAAAATACATGACTATGTTAGTGGTGAAGATATCCAAACAGGCAAGGTTGAGGAGTTGAGAAGGGTCACAGAAGAAATGAGAAATGTTCACATCCTTAAAGTAGGTAAGTTGTAACACGATTGAATTGTGCATCTGGGAAACCAAAAGGCTCATGAAAAATCACACCAAAACCAGCAAACCACAGAGCCATCGGTTCATAATAACCAAGTAGTGCAGAGGGTGACAGACGGCCACAAACCGGTCACAGGCCATCACAGTCAGAAGCATACCATCCATACATCCAAAAAGCATAAAAAATGACATCTGTGTCAGGCAGCCCAAATAGGAGATGACTGTGCTGTGAGTCTGGAGGTCCACAGTCATCTTCGGGACAGTGGTGGAGGTGAAGCAAATGTCAGCCAAGGACAGCAGGTTGGAGAGGTAGAAGTACATGGGCGTGTGCAGGTGGGAGTCTGAGCTGACAGCCAGGATGATGAGCAGGTTCCCAAGCATGGTGACCAGGTACACGGACAGGAAGAGCCCAAAGAGCAAGGGCTGCAGTTCCGGATCATCTGAGAGACTCATAAGGAAGAATTCTGAGACACGTGTGAGAATTTGTGGTTCTATATAGCCTGGACACCTTTTGAATAAGGAAAGAAGGTTGGAAAAAGGGAAACAAGTGGATATCCAGCAATGTGGCTATATTTTGGATTCAAACAATTTACAAGTATTCACACTGAGTTCATACACCCCAGTGCCCGCAGCAATAATTCTCAGTGTCTCAAATCCAATTTTCTTAGAATTGTTTCCTCACTGGTTTCTGTGTTATTCACTTTTTCTATACATACTTACTTTAGAGACACTTGCTTGAAAATGTTAGAGGAACAAGGATGTTTAGAAATAGTAAAGCCATGAACACCATAAAATACAACCTACTCTTTCAGAAAAACATATTGAATGAAAAATATCCTTCTCCCTTTAAGAAAAAATTCATTCTAACTAAAACAACACTTAGAAGTACCCTTATTTTTTTTCAAATACAAGAAAGTTCCTAAATTTAGAATATTGATAAACTGTATAATTGCTAGAACTATATTATCTGCTTTTTAAATTAAAGTCAAGTGTTTATAATCAGAAGTCTATTACCTTCACCAGCTTGGGGAAGTTCTCTTTCATTATTTGTTCAAATAAATTTTCAATCCCTTGGTCTTCCTCTTCTCCTTCGGGCACCCTCATGACCCAGATGTTCGGATGTTTACAGATGTCACGGAGGTTCCTAAGCCTCTCCTCATTTTTTTTGAATTCTTGTTTCTTCATTCCTTTCTGCTTGAGTGTTTTTCTCTTCCTTCTGGTCCACACCGTTGATTTGAGTCCCAGTTTCCTTCCCATCACTATTGGTTCCCTGTCCATTTCCCCTCATTTCTCTTAGCATATTCTTCATATTTTCATCTAATATGTGACGAAATTCAACCAATCCTGTAAGCATCCTGAGTACCAGTGTTTTGAAACATGCATCTGATAGGTTGGCTATCTCTTCGTGGCTTAATTGTATTTTTTCTGGAGTTTTGATCTGCTCTTTCACTTGGGGCATCCTTCCCTTTCTCTGCACAACTGTTACTTTAAGGGGCAGAGCCTTAGGTGTTCCCCAGAGCGGGGTAAGGTATGTTTCTGTGTTGTGATGCTGTTTGTGGGGGTGGGGCCTGAGAGGGAACAATGGCACTTGCTCCACTCTCCGATGGCTCCCAGTCACTTCCTCCACTACCCACAAGCAAGTTGGCTCCTTCTGTGCTGGCTCCAGGGTGGATGGGCAGGCTTGGTAGTTTCAAGTCCCTGTGGGTCTCTCCAAGGAACTCTCCTGTGAGGCTGGGAGTTCCTTCCACCACTGCCTCAACACCCACAGGTGTTTTCAATTGGTGGTTTGAGGCTTTATTTCCCCTCAACGGTGGGTTGCATGGTCTGTTCCACTCCCCAGCTTTTTCTCCTGGTTTATCTGCGCATGAATGAGGGCCTGCCTGGTCCACCAGTCTCGGCCCAGGTGGGTCCCGGTCAGCCAGCCGTGGGCTTCACCGGGTGCACTGGCCACAGGTCTCTCTGGGCATCTGCAGCGTTGCCGCCCACTCCACAAACGGCGACTGGCTTCACGCTCTCTGCCCGGCTCCACCCCACTTACCAGTCTGGATGAATATGTATTCTTTAACTCCTTGGTTGTCAGACTTCCACACAGTTTGATTTTCTGTCAGTTCTGGTTGTTTTTTTTTTATTTTTAAATTGTTGTTTTTCCTCTTTTGGTTGTGCGAGGAAGCACGCTGTGTCTACCTACGCCTCTATCTTGGCTGGAAGTCCCCTAACTACTTCATTAAACAATAATTAACTTAAAAAAAAAAAACTTGCTTCCTACTTCTCAGCCTATGCAGGATTCCATATCAATGCTACAGAACCTCAGGGAACAACTGGTGTTTGAAGTGGGGTTTGTATTTTTTTTTTATTTTTGGGGGAGTGGGGGGCTCTATTTTGCAGTGACTTGGTGAAAGTGTTTACATGTATTTCTAAACCTAAACATTTGGAAATATAGGCTCCCCATTGAATCCAACTCTTATTTATAATCAAGGAATTGAGTACCATGGGAATCCCCAAACCAGGTCATAACCTTTCTTATGCCTTCTGCTTTAATCAATTATATTTTAAATCAACTTTTCTTAAATACAATCCTTAAATCAACTCCCTGAAGCCAAATCTGATCTTCATTTCTCTTGACCGATCACACAATCATTTCATTTGGGAAAAAATACAGAAAGAGAAAAGTACAGAGACCCCTATAAGAAACACCTGGGGAGTTTTCACATCAGTAAAATGGGGGTAATAATTGAACTTATTGGGTTGTTTTAAGAAATGAAATTAAACCTAAAGTAGTCAGACCAGTGGCTCTCAGCCCTGGTTGATTATTACATTTAACCATGAATATTGTAAAATGTACTGATGCTCTGGTTGCAGCCTAGAAGCAATTAAATAATAAGCTCTACGTGCATGGTTCTTAGTGGTAGTAACACTGCCTTACAATAATTTAGAAAATTGTTGTAAGAAAATATTCAACTAACATCTATTATAATATTAGGAGTTAAATATGAGCATTTAACAATATTTGCTTCCAAATTCATATTTTATAGAGATTTGAAATATTACAAATAAATTTGTTTACTTTAAATCCCTGCATGATCTCATTGCCCTACACACCTGTCCCCAAAAGCAAACACTCTCACTAATTTGGTGGGTGTGTTTTCTGTTAGTGTTTCCATAATGTTTGTGTTCATTTATGTATTTCTAAAGTTTTCTTGAAAATTTACATAAATAGTACATTACTGTACACATGGCCTCTGAAATGTTCTTGTAAACTACAATACTGTTTTTAAACCTTTCTGTGAAGTACATATATCTAGATGTAACACTTTAACTGATAAGTAGTGTTACCTGAGGAATTAACTTTATTTATCAATTCTTTATTTCAGCAATCCTATGAAAGCTCTTTTGCCTCTCTCATACAAGTAAGAATTTCTACATGATATGTGCATGGTGGGTAGTTGTTTGTGTTGTAAAAATCTTGCAAGTTCAATTTTACCTTTTACTGACTGCATTTGTTTTCACAATTAAGAAAAAACAGTTGCTGTCAACTACATGCTTTTTAAGGTAGAGAGTCAGAAACATTTCTGAAGTATTTAATCATAGTCATTCCATGATAGCTCCATATCAAATTCATATCTATATAGGGGATCATATATCCATATCTCAGATTTTCAAACTGGGATGTAAAGTGCATTACTATTCATAGAAAATCCAGTAATCCCTTATGGTACTGCCATAATCCACAGAGGCTCTCCACTGCGGTCTGTGAGTAACCTCCAAAGAGAAGGCACAGTGAGCAGAGGGTTTCTGTGTCAAATAAGCAGAAAGTAAAACGGTTGGGTGGGTTAACAAAGGGGGACTACTAGCCCGGTTCCCCATGTCTGGAGTCAGACCGATTAAAACCTGGCTTCATTCCATTTAATCCCGTGATCTACTACTAGAAGTTATATTGAAAGTTTATAATCTTTGTCCTGGCCAGGTGGCTCAAGTTGGTTGGAGCATCACACTGTACACCAAAATGGTGTGAGTACAATCCCCAGTCAGGGCACACTGGGGAGGCAACTGATTGATGTTTCTCTCTCTCTCTCTCCTTCCCTCTCACTGGTAGACATATTCTCTGGTGAGGACTGAAGGAAAAAAAATTTTAAGCAAATAAGCTGCATAGAGTACCTAATTCAGAGCTTGGAGCTTGGGACTCTTTAATAAATGCTGATGACATCATTCATGTGGTCATCTGGCATAATTTGGCCACTCATCTTTATCATCATCTTCATGATCAGTTTGGAAGGCTTAGGGGACAGTTTAGAGGGACTCCCTTCCTGCTCCAGGGAGAAAGATGACCACAGGAGCTACAATCAGTGTGGACGGGAAGCAGAATTCTAAATCAGAGCTCTCAGATCCCCACCAGCACCAAGAACATAAACGACATGGGCCTCTGAGCTGAAACCATATATCGGGGCCTCCCATCTAACCAGTCCAGCTATGCTGCTTATCCTGATGATGAGGAAACACTCCTGTGTCCCTCCCATGTCCAGTGTCTCCAACGGCACTCACTGAACTGGGCTGCCTCCGTGCTGGGGCATGACAAAGGAATGATGACCCATCATCACCCTTCCCAGGCCTGGTGAGGGAGGAAGGCTCAGGCCCAGTTCTCAGGACTGCAGGGAGACAGAGTCAGGCATGGACCCCTCGATGCATACGATATGACTCTGGGAAGAGAAGACACACAAGCATATCCGACTGTGCTGGGTCCAACAAAGTGAAAGGTTGCAGGGCACAGGTTGCTTATTTGAAGTTGTGTGGGCTTGAGAGCTTAATGCACAGAGCTCATAATTAGCCAAATTGGTCCATGCTATCCCAATCTCTGAGGACTTGTTAATGCTAATGGAATAGAACCATAAGAAGTATAAGTGTCCTTTGTAGGGTCTGAGTCCCTTCACTTCTCAGGAGTAATCTTGCCACTACTCCTCTGTTTGACTTTCAAGTTTTATACATCTTAATAAAAAATTTAGACTTACTTTTTCAATTACCTACACCAAAATGTGAGTTTATCATTATCAAATGCATTCAAATGACCAAGTAATTTAGGGAGAATTAGGTCTTCTATATGAAGAATCTGATAGTATTTCCATTTTTTCAGTTAAGACTTGTGTCTCTCGGGACTCCTTTTCTTATTGCAGAAAGAACATTTAACATATTTGCCCTCTTAACAGATTTGGAAGTGTTTATATATCATTGTTGACTCTAGGTACAATGTTGTACAGCAGATCTCTAAGGCTTATTTACCTTGCCAGACCAAAACGTCAAGCCCTTTATTAGTAATTGTCCATTTTCCCATCCCGCTAGCCCCTAGAAGCCACCATTCCACTCTACGATTCTATGAATTGGACTCTTTGAGAATATTGTATAAGTGGAATCATGCAGTACATATTTGTCATGCTGTGATTGGTTTATTTCATTTATCAGAATGTCCTTGAGCTTCATACATGCTGTTGCAAATGTCAGCATTTTCCTTTTTCAGGCTGGATAGTATTTCATTATTTATATTATATTGATCACAGTTTCTTTATTCATTTATCTGTCAGTGGCCATTCAGGTTGTTCTTACATCTTGTCTATTGTGAATAGTTCTGCAATGAACATAGGAGTGATAGTATCTCTTGTAGATCTTGATTTCTACTTCATTTTTTGTTTGTTTGTTTGTTTGGTAAATACCAAAAAGTGGGATTGCTGGATCATAGAGTAGTTCTATTTTTTAACTTTTTTAAAGTAGTTCTTTCTTTTAATTCTTTAAATTTTCTAAGAAACTTAATACTGTTTTCCACAGAAGCTAACACATTTTTTATTTACACCAGCAGGGTGCAAGTGTTCCAATTTCTCCACATTCTTGCCAACATTTATCTTTTTTTCTTTATCGTTGTTCACATACAGTCATCTGTGGAAAACAAGGAAGTTCCTCAGAAAACTAAAAATGGAACTGCCTTTTGACCCAGCAATACTACTGCTGGCATTATACCTTAAGGATTCTAAAACACCAATCCAAAAGAATCTATGCGCCCCAATTGTTACAGAGCAAGGGCGGGGACACCCAACAATCCCCCAACCCAGCACCAGGTTCATTATGCCCGCCGCCAACAGAAAGACGTCTCTCAATGCCAGAGACTAGTGAAAAGGAAAGGAATTATTTATTTACAAGTTATACAGGCTTGGAGTAATGACTTAAGGTCTCCTTTAAAATACTAAAGTTCTGACTTCCGGCAAGATGGTGGTGTAGGTGGACACACCATGCCTCTGCACACAACCAAACGAGGAAAAAACAGCAATTTAATTAAACAAAAACAGCCAGATCTGACAGAAAATCAAACAGAGAGGAAGTCCGACAACGAACAAGTTAAAGAAGACACTTACATCCAGTCTGGTAAGCGGGGCAGAGCTGGGCAGAGAGAGAGCACACAGCCACTCCGCAGTGAGCCGGGTGGTGAGCGCACGGCAAGACTGCAGTTTGTGGAGTGGTACTGGCAACGCTGCAGCACACCAAGACGGGTGTGCCTGACCAAAACGCGGCCAGCGCCCAGCCCACCTGGAACCAGCGGGGCCGAGACTGGTGGACCGGGCAGGTCCTCACTCGTGTGCAGACAAACCAGGAGAAAAAGCAGGGCGCAACCCATCAAAGTGGGGAAATAAAACCTCAAACCACCAACTGAAAACACCTGTGGGAGGTGAGACGGCAGGAGGAACTCCCGGCCTCACAGGAGAGTTCGTTGAGGAGACCCACGGGGGATTGGAACTGTGTGGGCCCGTCCACCAACCCCGGAGCGACCCCAGAGACAGTGCAGAGGGGCTCAACTTGCTTGTGGGAAGCGGTGTGTGTGTGGAGAGTGGAGCAAGCACCATTGTTCTCGCAGGTCCTGCCCCCACAGGCTGCGTCACAGCACAGCGATGAGGGTTACCCTGCCCCCACAGACAGCATCACAAAATAACGATGTGAGTTGACCCGCCCTGGTGAACACCTAAGGCTCCGCCCCTTAAAGCAACAGGCGCACCAAGGGGGAAAAAATGGCCCAAATGAAAGAACAGATCAAAGCTCCAGAACTAACCGACCAAGAGATAGCCAACCTATCAGATGCACAGTTTAAAACACTGGTAATCAGGTTGGCCACGGAATTCGATGAAAAATTATCGCAATTACTTGAACAAATGAGGAGAGATCTGCAGGGAACCAATAGGGATAAGAAGGAAACTGGGACTCAAATCAACAGAGTGGACCAGCAGAAAGAAAAAAACATCCGACCAGAAAAGAATGAAGAAACAAGAATTCAAAAAAACAGAGGAGGGGCTCAGAAACCTCCAGGACATCTATAAATGGCCCAACATACGGATCATAGGGCTGCCAGAAGGAGAAGAGGAAGACCAAGAGATTGAAAACTTATTTGAACAAATAATGATGGAGAATTTCCCCAAGCTAGTGAAGGAAATAGACTTTTGGGAAGTCCAGGAAGCTCAGAGAGTCCCAAAGAAGTTGGACCCAAAGAGGAACACACCAAGACACATCATAATTACATTACCCAAGATTAAAGATAAGGAGAGAATCCTAGAAGCAGCAAGAGAAAAGGTGACAGTTACCTACAAGGAATTCCCATAAGACTGTCAGCTTATTTATCAAAAGAGACCTTGCAGGCAAGAAGGGGCTGGAGAGAAGTATTCCAAGTCATGAAAGGCAAGGACCTACATCCAAGAATACTCTATCCAGCAAAGCTATCATTTAGAATGGAAGGGCAGAGAAAGTGCTTCTCAGATAAGGTCAAGTTCAAGAAGTTCATCATCACCCAGTCTTTATTATATGAAATGTTCAAGGGATTTATATAAGGTATGGAGGAATATCAACAGGGGAGTGGTAGGGGGAGAAGGGGGGAAAGGGGCACAGAATAAGTAGCATAAATGGGAGGTAGAAAACAGACAGGGGGAGGTTAAGAATAGTATAGGAAATGCAGAAGCAAAAGAACTTATGTGTATGATCTATGGACAAAACTAAAGGGTGGGGAAAGGGGGGGTAAGGGCTGGAGGGGAAGAAAGGGGG
>PVJI01026770.1:0-18696 GCA_004026765.1 Micronycteris hirsuta | reverse complement strand
GCTGAACAGCAGCAAATTGAGTAATTATTAGAAACACAGCAAGTTCCTGGGTACAGCCTGTTTGGTGAAAAGCTTATTCTAAGGCATTACATTGTATGTAGAGAGAAAAAGGATTTCCAAAGCAAGTAAGTATCTTTGAAGAGTTTTTAGGAGATCACTCCTAAAGTGATCTCAAAGCAACAAATTTAGCTTTATTTGGGAAGTACAACAGGGCTTGCTCCAGATATATGATGCTATAGTAACCATTAAACTCAAAGGAATGGCTACCGATAAAGACTCAAGTTCCAGATAGAATTAAAACCTGCACCTAGTTATGCACAGAACATTAGGTTGAGCTAGAGCTATAATCAGAACTTCATTTATGAATTACAGTTAAGGACAAAATTCATAAAAAAATGCATGCATCATTTACACAGAACTTTTCTGCATTTTTATTAAAAAGCATTTACTGATTCATTAAGTTCTCTCTTTTTCTTTCTTTCTTGGTTTCGAGTGGCCAGCTCTCAGCTATGCTCTGATGGAGGCAACCTTACAGGGAGAGTGTTATGGAGAAAATGATTTGTTTCACTGTACAGTATTCTACAAGAAGACTGGATATTTAGGGTTATAAGGTCTGAATCCTATTTGCCCTCAAGCATTTAGGTTACAGAACTATTTGTTGTAACTACCAATGAGAAACTAGACTATAAAGGGCACGGGGCTTTCTAAAACAACTACTGGTGGACAGGGTGATTTATTTACTTCCATTTTATATTTACCTTTTGGATGCTTTAATCACAGAGGTGCTTATACTTTTTTTCCAGGTCATGAGTTTTAATTGCCATTTACACCTTAGCATTAGCACATAATTTTATATGGTTTGTTTTGCATCACACATGACCTTCAGGATATAAATGAATGTCTTTGAAGCTTTTCAATGCTTGAATAAATGTACATTTTTCTGTATATGTAATTCAAGGAAATAGCTTGATTGAAGAATATTATTACCAACACTAAAAAGAGATATAAAGACAAATATGACATTATTTTTCCCTTGTGTCATTAGTCTTTATTTTATAATTACATTTTCCAATCTACTGCTTAACTGTCCTCTCTTGAAGTAGGGCTAAAATATCAAAGGAGTGATTTGTTTGCACTATAATGTTGAACTTTGCAAGCAAATTTTAAGGAATATACTGTCAGTGGACTGATGATGAGTTAGTCACTGGAATATAGTATATCATACAGTGAGATAGAATAATACAAGTGACAGCATTAACTTTTGCCTCCAACTATATTCTAAATTATTCAGACCAGAACAAGCAAAGAGCAAAACAAAACGAAAAAATCTGGAAGCCCTTTTCAGTGTAATTGATGTGGAATGTATGTGTGTGTGTATGCATATCTCTTCTGGGTGTTTATTTCTTTCAATGCCCAAAATGCTGCTGAGATTTTCTTAACTAACTATCGGATGTCCTGTTGCTCCATTATTTAAAAAAAAAAAATTGAACAAAATGTTGAGTTGGAACATTTTACCCAAAAATATACATATTAGAATTTTGCATTTATAGAAAGGATTAAATAAAAGCTCATTTAAGCACACACACACACACACACACACACACACCTTTAATTTAGCCCTGGTGAGGTAGCTCCTTGGTTAGAGCATCATCTCAATATTGCAAGGTTGTGAGTTTGATCCCTTGTCAGGGAACATAGAAGAATCAACCAATGAATGCATAAATAAGTGGAACGACAAATTAATGTTTATCTCTGTCTCTCTACCTTCCTCACTATATATAAAGTCAATAAATTTTTAAAAAAACTTTTATCCAGCCTTCTTATTTTATTTAGTTTGTTTTATTAATAAAATTAATCCAATCTATCCTAGGATCAAAGTATTAGTAAGATTTGAAAATATTTTCTCTTTAGACATTTTAATTCACACATTAGAAACACAGAAACCAGGTGAGGAAAGATGAAGTCATGCCTTGAAGTAATTATCTATCTTTTGATCTATCTATTTATCTATCTATTACCTATCTACCTTTATAATTTTGGGGGCTCTGGAAGTAGATTTGAAGTTAACTTACTGGAAGAAAACATCTGAAATATGGCATGGCAGTCACCCAAAGGCATATCTTTATATGTATATATATATTTTTTCTATTTTACATACAAATGTTTTTATTTTATACATTATTTTTTCTATAGAGTTAAAAGTCTCTATATCTACAGCAGTATTTTTCAATCTTTCTCATTATTGTCCATAAGAAGAAGTTATCACAACACTAACAAAACATATTAAATACAAAAGAATAAGAATGTATCAGTAGATTTGAGCACTGGAGAGACAGAAACCATTGTAATACCAAAGGGTTTTTTTTCTGTTAATTTTTTTTTTTTCCAGAGTAGTTTTTTCCTCCTTGGGGTCAGTAACACTTCCATGGAAAATCCCTATTATATTTCTATTGTCATTTTCTCATGACAATTATTCCCTTCTCAAGCTTCACCTTTTCTTTTGGATTAAGAAAAAAATGACTGTAACTGATTAACACAATTACTTTGTTACTTTTCTTTCGAAGGTTAATCTCATATAATAATTAAAAAACAAAAATGGGTTATTTTCTACTTATTGGTTATTTTGCTGATTTCAATAGGCTATTTTCAAAATATATTTTGGGTTAGCCACCTCAAATCACCCATGAAATAAAAAACACACTTATACACAAATATAAAAATATTATGACTTTTAAAAATAAAGCTTTTACTTTGCTGAACTGCCTTCTCCCTTTCATAACCTCTTTTTTCCCCTTAAATAGTGTATATATATGGTCTAAAAGTCACACATAATATATTCGTGTCAATGAATGTGTTTGGAGTTGACTTCCCCAGTACTGAAACCTCCATCTGTTTTTCTATTAGCATTTATTTCCTTTTCTAACACAAATCATTTTAAGAAAGGGAAATCCATTATATTTTCAAACAAATTACACTTGTAAATGAAATAAAAATCCTCAGGGAGATTTCACTTCAAAGTGTCTAACGGCTTAAAGTGGATATTGGATTACCAGTTATATCTCAAAAAGGAAGTGACTGCTGTGCACACAAAGGTTTACAAGCACATATATTTTACAAAGAAGGAGCATGCTGAATCTGTCCTCATAGAGCAAATCATTTTTTATAACTTTCTCAGGTAAAAATATGGGACAAATAATAGTTCTTAATACCTTAAAAATAACTAGCCAATAAAAAGTCTGTTCTTATCTCTTACCAACCTTTAGGATAATGTGAATATTTCTAAAGAAAGAAAGTATTTGAAAATAAAACAAGCACTTAATTTGGGTCATATCATTTATAATATGTTCCCAATGAGTGATTTAGTAACACTCTTTAGTTAATTTAGGAATGACAGCTGATTCCTTAATTTATTCTTCTTAGCTGCTTTTCATGAGAAATACTAGTGTGATTAACCAAAAACATGCAACTGTAAAGCTGAATAACTAAGTTAAACCATTTATAATTTTATCTATTTGGGAACTAACTAGAATTTAAACAGTTAATTATTTGTGATAATCAGTTGATGAAAACATGAGTCATTTACATGCAGATATAACAGCACAGAAACCTTATTTCTTTAATTTTCTCTAATCTGTCTGTTTATTTTTTTTCCTTTGACTCAAACTGGTCTCACCTAGTGCCCCAACTCTCCCACTTCCTCCTCCCTTGCTTAGTCATTAAGCCCTCACAACAATGAGGTTCTGGTCAACAACAGTAGTCTGAGGAAAAAAGTCCTGGGCTCATTGACTATTGAGATAGAGTTAAAAATAATACCTTTGCCTCAGTTGTGTTTTAGCTCCTGACCCAGGAAAGTGGAGCGATCCCATAGAATAAGTCCTTTTGCAGTTGGACAGAACGCCTTCATGGCTGACATCCTATGCAATGGTCAATTATCCCTACCCAGCATTGACCAATCAGTAGAGACCAGGGCCCTAGCTCTCTCAGTCACCATGATCAATGATTCTTTCCTCATATAACCCATCCCCTGGAGGGCATCAGGGAGCCAGGTCTTTGAGGATGAGAGACCTGTGACTCCGGGCGTCTCCTTAGTGAATCCTTCCTATCTGGGCTGCAAATTACTGTTCATTTTGACTTATTGGGCTTTGAAAGCACAAATGTACCCTTTCTGTCCACTAATAAGGACTTACCTTTAAAACACCAAAGCGATTGTTTTTATAAAGTCTTTATAAACATAAACAAATGTCATTTTTATGAAGACATTGTGAGGAGACAATTTTCCATGTTCTCTCACATTTCTGCATATCCTGTGACAAAGAGCAATGGCCACCTTCCTCTTCTAGACTGTTATAAACAATGTTTGTAGAAAAAAAGCCTTGAAAGATAGACATGCCCCATTGTACCCCCTCCTCACCCCACTACACTTACCTTACGCCAATATGGAGTTAGTTTACTCTCCAATAAAACAAAGAAAAGTTCTTCTACCGGAGCAAAAGTCTGGCTGGCTTACTGCCCCTTACAATAGTTTGGATTCCCTAACTAAAGTCACACTGCCATAAAAATAGGTGTCATCTGGCCTTTGCATCACTGTATGGGAACTACTTTTTCAAGAAGGGGCACAGATGTGGGCACACTGCTACTACTATTGCAGTGAGCATGAATAAAGGAGTGTTTTTGTTCTGTTAGCATCCATGAAACTGTGGCAGGCCAGCCTGTTACATTGCCGATAGGGCAAAACTTAAGACCCTTCATAGTACTTCAAAGTCACCTCCCCACCTAACTGTCTCCAATAGTGGTACACTGCTTTCCAAATAAATACAAGAATATTCACAGAATCCATAAAACCTTGCATGTCCAAGCCTGACCCTACCTCTGAAGTTTTATCTCCAAAATGTTCTATGCTTTTTCCCTGTAATTATACTGATCTTCCTTTTTACTCCTCACACTGGCCATGTATTTCCATCTCAGGTCTTCTGTCCTGAAAATTTTTCTTTACTTATTAAATACCTATTCATGCTTCAATTTTCAGTGCAAGCATTACTCTTCCAAAGAAACTGTACCTGAATCCCAAGACACAAGAAAATATTTCTGTTACACACTTATACAACTTCCTTTACTTTCCTGTTCTCTCATTTGTCACATTTTGAAATGAAATATTTTTGTGATTACATATTTTTTAACATTCTGTCACCTAAAACCAGTGTAGTTTGGTGACAGTTGTCACATATAAGGTGTCAAAAAGGGTGTCACACATAGGAGAATCTCAATATGTGCTTAATGAATAACATAACATTTATTGAGTGTTTAATATGCATACAGAAACCCTCTATAATCACATGAAACATAGCAAAAAAAATCATACTTTATAATCTCATGAGCCTTATACTACTGTAGAATTATTGAAGAATTATTTTATGGTGATTAGATTTTCTGTTTCTGAGACCACACTGCTTAAATGCATTTCTGATTCTGCCACTGATAATTCAGGACAACTTGGCCAAGATTTTGATATTTTTGAGTGTGATATATAATGATGTGCTCAGTAAATTTTATTTATGTATAGTTATGGCATGTTCAAGGTACCTGAGACATAATAGGTGGGTAACTATAAGCTGTTAAAATTCTTGTTCTTCTCTTTCAACAAAACAATGAAGCAGTCATTGAAAAACCAACATGAGGTATGAAGCAATTTGATCATCCTCCTCAATGTGTGTTTTTTTTAAAGTCTACTTTTTGCTTCAGTTGAAATAGTAAAATTGTACAAGCTGTAGCCTATCTTTTCTTAGCAAAAATCTTTCCAAAATTATGGATAAATTATTTTTCTCATTCCTGGGCATTCAATCCCTTTGAACTACAATAAAACCAAAAATAGAAAGTTTTAAAATAACTGGTATATAGTAGCTGCTCAATCAATAAATATGAGATGAGAAAATAATAGAGTTCTATGTATTTGTTATAGTTACCTGGAGAAGTAGAATCAATAGGATATAGAGTTTATATGATTTGAGGAATTGGATCACATGATATGATTATGGACAGTGGGAAGTCCCTTGATCTATCATTTGGAAGCTGGAGACTCAGGGAAGCCAGTGATACAGTTCAGTCTGAGGTTGAAGGCCTAAGAACCAGGGAAGCAATGGTATACAAGGTATATGAGGTCTGTCCGTAAAATCTCCAGCCATGGTTAATATGTCAAAAACAGTTTGTGTGACATCAGTGTAACCTGGGAGCCAAGGAGAGTGGACAGGAATATGCATGTGTGAACAATGATGACTTCACTGTGCTAGTCAGTGGGGGCAGTAGATGCTGTTAAGTGAGCATGTGTACTGTGTGGCCGTTGCATAGCAAAATGACTGAGTGAGAAGAGGAATGAATCTGCATCAAGTTTTTTTTTTTTAAAGATTTTTATTTATTTATTTTAGAGAGAGGGGAAGAGAGGGAGAAACAGCAATGTATGGTTGCTTCTCACATGGCCCTTACTGGGGACCCGGCCCGCAACCCAGGCATGTGCCCTGACGGGGAATCGAACCGGGACCCTCTGGTTCCCAGCCCGCGCTCAATCCACTGAGCTACACCAGCCAGGGCTACATCAAGTTTTGCATTAAGCTTGAATATTTCTCTGCAGAAACTATTTGGATGACTCAGAAGGCTGCAGCTATGAGAAACTGGTGATTGGCAGCTTCATCATAACAATATGCCTGCTCATGCATCATGTCTCGTGCAGAGATTTTTGGTGAAACATCAAATCGCCCAGATGACTCAGCCCCTCTACAGCCTAGATTTGGTGCCCTGTGACTTCTGGCTTTTCCCAAAACTAAAATCACCTTTGAAAGGGAAGAGATTTCAGACCATCAGTGAGATTAAGGAACATATGACAGAGGAGCTGATGGCAATTGGGAGAACTGTGTGAGGTCCCAAGGTTCCTACTTTGAAGGGAACTGAGGAGTCATTGGCTTTTGTACAATATTTCTTGTATTTTCTTCAATAAATGTCTTGAGAGGCTGGCTGGTGTAGCTCAGTGGACTGAGCGCGGGCTGGGAACCAGAGGGTACCGGTTCGATTCTCAGTCGGGGCACATGCCTGGGTTGCGGGCCAGGTCCCCAATGAGGGCCATGTGACAGGCAACCATACATTGCTGTTTCTCTCTCCCTTCTTCTCTCTCTGAAAATAAATAAATAAACTCTAAAAAACAAAAAAATAAAATAAATAAATGTCTTGAGTTTTTCTATTACATGGCTGGATACTTCCTGGAAAGAACTTGTTAGTACCTTCCCATAAGAATAATGTGTATTGTCTATTAACAATCCTGGTTTATTTACCATTTCAGATAGGAAATTAATTTGAAGATAAGACCTCTTTTGTAATGTTTACACTGACACTTACTGTCTTTTTCAATGCAATATTTATTTCACAAATCAGTCCATGGTGGGATGTCACCTGAACAAGACAGAACTATCTGAACAAGACACAGCAGGGTAATGAAGTCAACCCAACAGAAAACATATTCTGGTTTAAAATGGCCTAATATGGTTCTTTCAATAATAAATAAAGGAAAAATAAAAGAATTATAAATAAAGACCAAGTGAAGTCCATGCCACACATATATTTAGAGCAAAAATATATAGAGAGGATGAATAGACGAATTGTGAGGAGGGCATACTAGTGAGTTACCCCCTCCAAAGATGCCTATTTCATAGTCTCCTGAATGTGTGCTTAGGTTAGGTTATATGACGAAGGGGAATTAAGGTTGCAGATATAATTAAGGTTACCAGTCAGCTAACCTGAAAATAGTAAAATTATTCTGGATTATCAAAGTGGGCCCAATTTAAGCAGAAAGATCCTTACATGTGGCAGGAGAAGGCAGAAGACGGAGAATGCAAGATGCAAGAGTGAAAAAGACTAGTTCCAAGGCTTGCTGGCTTTGAAGATGGAGGAAAGGCAGGAGCTGAGGAATGGGGGCAGTTTCTAGACGCTGGAAAGGCAAGAAAAAATTTTTACCCTGAAGACACTACATAGCCCTGCTTACACCTTAATTTTAACTTAGTGAACCCTTTTCAGACTTCTGCTTTCCAGTACTATAGAATAATAAATTTGAAACTACTACATTTGTGGTCATTTGTTACAGCAGTAATAGGAAGCTAAAATAGATAGGTTCAACAGAAAAACAACGTAGTAAAAACTCTCCTAGAAGCCGCTAGGGAATATTAAATGCTGTGAGATATAAAACTGACACAGTCAAGACAATAAGAGACCAAGGGGAAATGAGGGCGTGCTACAGAGAAAAGGAACCACTTACAGAAGAAGAACCTGAGGATTTCAATGGTAAATCACATGCTTTGGGTGGCACAGTTACCATTAGGCAGAACCCAGCTTTGTTATAGGTGAGCTGACAGACTCTCAGGGCCCAAGCCTTCTTATTGCAGCTGCCCTTGTAAGGCAAAGAGCTCATTAGAAAACCTTTGCTGAAAACTATCTCAAACATCTACCCTTCTTCCCAATAGTTATCACACTATTCTTTTGCATAGCTTTTTATATGACTTATCTGCAATTGACTTAGATCATTTATTCATTATCTTCATTAGTTCATCCTCACTACCTCACAGGAAAGCAAACTCCTTGCAAGCAGAAATCTTATTCAGTCTTGTATCTCAAGCACCTAAAACCGTGACTGGGCCAAAGTAGGCCATAAAATGTTGTTGAAAAATAATCTGTAAACTGTTAACTATGTCTAAGCCCTGGGACGTTCTTCTTAGGTCACCCTCACTGCTTATATAATGAGCATTAAAATAGACTTCGGGGAGTCCAGCAAGCAGTCAGTTTATAAGGAAACTGTGGCAGGAGCAGCTGAGAGAGTGGGGGTGAACGTTTTGCTGGCGTAAAGTGAAAACAGCTGTTGAAACAGAGTAACTGTATTCTGAACACCGGAGTTAGGGGTTTAGGGATGTTTGTCTTAGGTAGCAATACAACGTAAGTCATTCCCTTATTTCCCAAATCCAGAGAGATGTATAAAATAAAAATAAAAAATAATTTTAAAAAAGCATTTCTATAGTTCAATCGACGCCTTTAGCTCTTGTGAGACCATGTGATATAGCAAATAGAAAATAGTATTGCAGAGCTACTAAAGTATGATCGATGATGACTGCATTTTAAAGACTGAAATTTGTATAGTTACACAAATTGAGACATATTAATTAATTTAGTGTTCTATCTGAAGTAAATCCATTTGTAACATCTATGGGAACGAAATACAGATTTTTTTTTTTTTTTTTAGAGAGAGGGGAAGGGAGGGAGACAGAGAGGGAGAGAAACAGCAATGAATGGTTGCCTCTCACATGGACCCCACTGGGGACCTGGCCTGCAACCCAGGCATGTGCCCTGACTGGGAATTGAACCGGAACCCTTTGGTTCCCAGCCCACGCTCAATCCACTGAGCTACACCGGCCAGGGCCAAAATACAGATTTTTGATCACTGAAAATGAATCAGATGAGAAAAGAGGAACATACAAGGTCTGTAAGAAGGTAGTCCTCCTGCCCCATTTGCTCTGTGTAAGAAACACGGTGCCATGATAAGGCATTTACAGGTAACAGTGGAATTGCACAGTGATCGTGCCTATATATTAGTGCCAGTATATTTATGTATGACACACACACACATATAATGCTGCTATTACATTTATGAAATCCAATTATATTATTTAATATACAGGGTCTGGCACAAATAACACCCCTTTTTATTATAAAATCTTTAATTATAAAATCATAAGCATGTGATTCTGTAACAATATCATATTCAAGCATACCTTATGACATTTTAGGTGAAACATTCAAATTAAAACTATGAATATAGATAGATAGTTAGATGTAGATATATATAGAGAGAAAAAGACAGAGACGGGGGAGAGTTTCATTTTAATGGCTTCCTCTTTTTTTAAATTGTGAATTCTTAAAACAATTAGATAAGGTCATAGATAAGACATGCTTTTCTTTTTTATTACTACTGTTGTTCAATTACAGTTGTCCCAATATCCCCCATTGCCCTCCCCTGGCCCACTATACTTTTCTTCACATCACAAACAACTATAGGAGTGGTCAAACATATGCAGCAACTGTTTCCAGAAATGGTACACAAGCATCGTGATTCTTGGAGAAAGGAAAACATGAAGTGAGCCCCAGGTCTCCCCAGTTCTTTCTCAGAACCAGTCTTCTAGCCACAAGCGGAGTGCCAGGACCTAAGACAAGCACGGCAGTGTCACTGAGCTGAGAATGGACCACAGAATGTAAAAAGCAGTGGCATTTGTGAATACAGTGCCAGAGAACAGGGAGCTATGTGGATGTGAGAAGGCCAGTGGTCCTTTTTGAGCTTCCCTATGAGCTGTTGGCTGAAAACAGACTAAACATGCACAGAGGAACATTCTAAAATACATAAATATTTACTGAGACTGGCCGAGACCCAACTGAAGACTGCATGGATAATATGGAAGTTCCTTGTCAGCCAGAGTAAAGAAACCTTGCTTAGCACATTAAGATTGCAACTGAAATGTCCAATTTGGCCAAAGTTTAGAATAAAAACCACTTCATAGTATAAGGACCATGCCTCGGGACAAATAAAAAAAAAATAGATAATTTTGACAAAGAATAAAATCAAGCCTGAAAGAATTAGGAAAATCTGTCAGCAATTTAATTATCTGGCAGAACACAATTCAATACCCTTGAGGAAAACAGATTCCAAACCTGATAAAAATGTATTATTCAAAATACTATACATGCAATCAAGATTCCTAAATATGTGAATTAGCAGAAAAATGTGACCTATAAAATTTCTGGGTTAAGACCTTAAATAACCCAAATTTTGGACTTAATATTGACTATAGAAGAACTTTAAAACAAGAATAAATATGCCAAAAACTTAAAAGAAAAAGACACTGTGAGTGAAGGGAGGAAGAATCTTTTTTTTTTTTTTTAAAGATTTTATTTTTTATTTATTTTTAGAGAGAGGGGAAAGGAGGGAGACAGAGAGGGAGAGAAACAGCAATGTATGGTTGCCTCTCACATGGTCCTCATGGGGACCTGGCCTGCAACCTAGGCATGTGCCCTGACTGGGAATCAAACCGGGACTGCCTGGTTCCCAGCCTGCGCTCAATCCACTGAGCTACACCAGCCAGGGCGGGAGGAAGAATCTTTGTGGAGACATGATAAGCATAAAAAATCTAACTGGAAATTTTAAAGTTGGAAAATATTTAATATACATATTATATATACATTGATAGCCTCATGGATGAAATTGAAAGCAGATTGCACAGTCTAGCAGAAAAGATCAGTAGACCAATAGAAATTACTTTATATGATCTAAAATATCATTTTACATTAATAGAGATTACAGCCCATAAATTATTCTTTTATCAAAAATGTTATTTTGTAAGCCTTTTTATTATGGCCAAAGGATGTTATTTATATATTACATAATTGTGTTATATATTGTGTTATATAATGCGTTTATATATTGTGTTTATATATTGTGTTATATAATGTGTTATGTTTCATATACAGAGATAAATAAAGAATATACACATTTTAAGGAGATTTTTGAAAATAAAGTTTCCTTTAATGTTTCTAAAAGTATTTATAAACTCTTTTTTTATTGTATCACTTACCTTATTTAGCTTTATATTTGGGCAAGTTAATCACCAGTAATTATAACTAGAAATGCCCGACATGTTGTATTTATAGCAACATGTGGATCACAGCTAATATAAATGGATCTTTGATTTTAATGAGTCTAGCAAATTTAACAAACAAGTATGCCAGACACATCTTTTCATTACTGCCTAAGACGTATTAATGTCATTATTATGTCAAACATCTTGACGGACAAGTTAAATATTGGATTACTGCCACACTCATAAAAGAATACAACAGTGAAGAGAGAAGCTCTTTCTTTTGTACTAATTAAACAGAATATTTTTTTTACTATTGTTGTTTTCAAGGTACTACATGCTTTTCAGGATCAGTAAAGTAATCGTGCAATTGAAAATAGCGTGCTTTACTCCATATTTAAACTCTCCATGCAAAGAGGACATGCCATATTTCTCCAGCCACAAGCATATTTTATTCTATCATACGGTCCCGGGATCTAAAGCTATGCCCTTGTAAATCAACACCGCAGGTCTGCTTCGGTGGGGATGTCAGATAGAAACATAGTTCCAATAAAGGGAAAATCAAGATTAACTTTAGTCTGAGAAAAGTATCTATAGAATTACTGTCGAGAAAATGTCCCATATAAGACCAGAATATTATGCAGTGTATACCAAAGAACAACTTTAGAAGAATGAATAAGTTTTTCAAAATCAATATAATGCATCTTGTAATATATTGCTTCTTCATTAAGAAAATATAAGATAACCTGTAATAATTAACTTTTTGTTAAATATGAAATTATTCATTATTACTAAAAACAGTGAGTAGAAAGAATTATATACACTGTGTGTACATACATATACATTTACATATAGAATTCAACTGCAAGTGTTTAGTAGAATGGGCCTTAGAGATTTGAGGGTACATTCATGTAAGTGCCAAGAGATGGTTTTGAGGGGTTTTATCCTTCACCAACATCAGTCCTTCTCAGTCCCTACGAAATCCAGGTTATGTTTCCTACGCAAACACAGTTCAAGACAAGTCATCTAGTGGTGCTTCTAGGCCCTACCACACCCCCATTCCAGTCGCGTCTCCTTCATGAAAACCTGGAAACGTACCTGTTCACTAAAGAAAACACACCGGTCAAATGGGACTCTGCAGGAAAAAGGGTATTGGCTGGGCTGGGCCCTAGAAAGAGTACCATTCAGTGTGCCCCATTTGCTGATGAAGAAGCTTGCCTGGTAAGTGTCTCCCATCTTGTATATATCCCTTAGAGGATAAAATACTCTCTTTGGTTACAGATTAGAAGTTTGCTTGACTAATCCTTTTCAATAAAATTAGTTTGATCAGTTTTGTTACTCAAAACAAAACAAAACAATACAATACAGAAAACCCAGCTAAGCTGACAGCGCTCCATATTGGAGTGTGGACAGAATAACAGAGCTCCGAAATGGGTCTAAAACAAATACCAATATAGATTTCGTTTGCGTGTTTGAAACAAATGTGTGGTTGATACCATGATGTTAATACATTCGATTTCTACAAGCACTGGTCCAACATTTTATGTAGATAGTATATATTGTGTTAAATTTATTGGGGTGACATTAGTTAATAAGGTTATACGGGTTTCCAGTGTACCTTTCTATGATACATGATCTGTATGTTGCACTGTGTGCTCACCAGCCACTGATGTCAAATCATCTTCTGTCACCATACACTTGACCCCCTTTACTCTGTACTACTTTCCAACCCCCTTCCCTTTGGTAAATATCATACTGTTGCCTGCACCTCTAAGTTTTTGTTTGCTTTTCTTATTTGTTCATTTGCTGTTTTCATTTTTATATCCTTCATATGAGTAAAATCATATGGTTTTTAACTTTTTCTGTCTGACTTATTTCACTTAGCATGACATTCTCGAGGTCCATCCTTGTCACAAATGGCAGTGTTTCATCTTTTCTCACAGCTGAGTGGTATTTCAGTATATATGCTTTTTTTAGGTTCAGTTGTTGATAGTTGTGAGTTTGTTTTAATTTAACTGTTCATAGTTTTGATCTTCTTTTTTTTCTTAGATAAGTCCCTTTAACATTTCATATAATAAGGGCTTGGTAATGATGAACTCTTTTACTTTTATCTTGTCTGGGAAGCACTTTATCTGTCCTTCCATTCTAAATGAGAGCTTTGCTGGATACAGTAATCTTGGATGTAGGTCCTTGCCTTCATGACTTGGAATACTTCTTTCTAGCCCCTTCTTGCCTACAAGGTTTCTTTTGAGAAATCAGCTGATAGTCTTATGGGAACATAGGTAACTCTTTCTAATCTGCATGAGGACCCTATGACCACTTCAATCATATTATGCATCTGTCAAAAGCTGTGCTTATTTAGTGATAATAATATTTAATTTTAGTGCATCTATCAGTAAAACCTCTTCCCAATTAACTGTACATATACTAATTAAACTAATCATCAGAGCAACACCATGAGGTAAATACTAGCCCTATTGATAATAGGGAAAGCTGAGGCAAAGAAAGTTTTAAGTAGTGTGTCCAAGATAACCTAGCAAGAAGGTGACAGTCAAATTTGAACTCAAGCTTCAAATTCCTATGCCCTAGTATCAAGAACATCAGATTCTACAGCCAGCCACAATCAGCCACAGCCCAGCTACGATACAGTGAAAAGGGCGCAGGACTGCAATCACAGTGGCTTATTCACATTCTAATTGAATCGTCTCGAATTAGACACTTTCCCCTTATATAACCTGAACATCATTCTGATGAATGAGATTTTCTTTTGTGTGAACAAACCCAGTACGCTGTAAAGAATAAAGTAGCTTCGTTACAATGTGTATTTATTTTAATAATAATATCCTTGTTTGTCCACAAAGAAATTAAACTATTTGGGTAAATCTACTCACCTGCTTAAAAGAGAAGATGACGAGGTAAGAGGGGTCCCACAAAAGAAGAACATATGCAGTTAAGTGTCATGCTATGGTATAAGAAATTGAAAGTTGAAGCCATGTCTTGTTCCTTTTATACCACCACATGGAGCCTATCTAGCAAACCAAGAAGTGTTCAGTAAATAACTGTTGATCTAAGCTAAAATCTCACTACTGTGCATGTAAGTTTTGTTATGTGAAAAATCTAGAATTTAAACAAATAAAACATACTACATTTATTTGGTACAAATTAGAACATGGTATGACCTCTGTTCTTCAAGCAGACATAAACATACCTAAATCGAGTTAGTTTCTCTTTCTGTTCAGCAGTCAGAAAACATGCCACAGCTCTCACAGCAGTCTGGATTCTGGACACAGGCAGAACCTGAACCACAGAAGGGCTGCTGGGGAAAACGGAGGACAGACCCAGCCTCGGCCTCCCTGTTCCCTTTCCTTGCACCGTCCCAGTGTTGTCACTGTACTGTCACCCTCAACTAACTGCTGCACAATACTTACGGACTTCATGAAATGTTTCTCTCCAAATGGCACAGAGAAGACAGACTTTCAGTCTTCCAGGGAGGAGATATGAGAAAAGATCTTCCTTTCTTTTTCAGCAGCTTATTTTTATGCACTTATATTTCATTTCATTTCATAGACCTAGAAAAGAATAAATGAGTGTATAAATTTAAAATTGCTTAACCTTTACAAAATTCCACGGAACCAGTTAACCCAATTCATGATTGTAATGGTCATACCGAGTGCCCCTGTGAGCACATTTTAATACGCGATTTGTTCACTAGAGATTCAATTTGTTGTTTTTGTCCTCTAACTTAGAAATTAAATTGTATATAAATATAATTGAATTTGCATTTTAAATTACCTTAAAATTTTCTTTAATGTTTTGGTCCTTCTAATTTTTCTTCTTCACATTTTTGCAAAAAATAAAAAATCAACATTTTTCCTGGTCAAGTACATTTCATTTTATTATATCTTGCTTATTAGTGTTTTCTCAGTGGTTGTCATGAAAATTTTTCATTATTAAGATTATAAAAAGATCAGCTAGTCCTAGTCCCCTCCATTTTACAAATGAGGATATTTATGTGATGGAGTTTAAGTGATAATCCTACA
Source organism: Micronycteris hirsuta (assembly GCA_004026765.1). NCBI lineage: Eukaryota > Metazoa > Chordata > Mammalia > Chiroptera > Phyllostomidae > Micronycteris > Micronycteris hirsuta. Next base: position 3,005 of record PVJI01026770.1, on the reverse strand, counting down.
CTCACCAAGTTATTTGGATAGCTAAGTATTTAGTTGAATAAAGGCAGAGCTACAATCCTACTTCATATAGCCTAGTCCTATTTTTTCTTAGACAAAATTAATTATTAAAATGTATAAAAATGCTCACTAAATTATAATGCTTTATTAAAATCATGAAGTATCTTCTATTCATTTAAATATGACTACATGATTTCTCTTATGAAATCTGCTATGTTCATCATATTGTATTTTAAAGTTTTTGTATTTAATCCTCTCAAAAGAAACAAATTGTAATTACCAAGATACATAAGAATGAAATAGGCTGTTAATAATTAACTTTAAATCACTTTACATAATTTTAATGAACACTTCTAAGAAAATAAATTCTATGCTGACTTAATGGAAATTATGTAAAACTACATATATCATATATGAATCCATGTAAGTTTTATAATATTACATTGATGGCATTACACAAGGTATATGTGTACATGTGTGTCTACAAACGTATACGTCCCCTATAAATTAAACAAATAAGAATTGACAAAATTATTTTTGAGTGGTTCTGTCAAAATGTATTCAGTCCTTTCCTTGAACTTATCAGATTAAATTATCAGACAATTATTTGTCATTTCACAAGTAATCTTATTCAACTTTTCTGGTGAAATACTTTATAGGAAAATCTTGGAAGAATAGAAGTGAAGATAGGGAAGAAGAATCAGAAATTGTCAATTATAAATTTGTATTGAAGGCAATAGTTGTTATATGTCTAAAAGGATTAAAATCTATGGACATTTGCTGAGATAAATGACAGGAAAAAGAAAAAAAAACCCTCAAATCCCTTCAGTAGAGTGTTTTTAATTACACGGAAATAATCAAGTGAGTTGACTTATCAGCACTGTGATCAGAAAAAGTGCAAGAAAGCTTCTACAAGCAAACCATAATTAGTGCAATTTTTGTTCTTAAAAAAAATAACCCAAATCTTCCCATTGAATTGAACCCTGTGGGGGAATTGAGGCATTTGTTTACAAAGGGAATTTGAGGGATGTTTAAAGGCAATGGGGGGATTGAATGTGGTAGGCGGGGGTGGGTGGGGCAAGGGAGAGTTATGGTGGGAAATGAGAACAACTGTAATCGAACGACAATAAAAATAAATAAATAAAACGGCTTTTAAATAAGCTGGAAATGGTTACTATGTAATCATTTGGACAAAGGGTGGGTATAGATATAACCAACTGCAATCAGTGCACAAGTTTAGCCACAACTGTATAAATAAAACCACCCAAAATGAGGAAAATTTAGCAATTACATGAGTATAGTTTTCATCATCTTTTTAAAAAGATTTTATTTATTTATTTTTAAACAGAAGGGAATGGAGGGAGAAAGAGATGGGGAGAAACATCAATGTGTGGTTGCATCTCATGTGGTCCCCCTGGGGACCTGGCCTGCAACCCGGGCATGTGCCCTGACTGGGAATCAAACCGGCAACCCTGTGGTTTGCAGTCCATGCTCAATCCACTGAGCTACACCAGCCAGGGTAGTTTTCATCACCTTAAACTGAATAGAGAAAGGTGCACTCAAAATTTTACAGCATGAACACTCCAGGTGATTACCATGTTTATTATGTCAACACAATTTTTTTTTCTGTGTCACTTTATCTGACCAGTAGTTATCAAAGAGAGAAAGCGAGAAAAAAGAATTTAGTAAAGAAGCAGCTAAAGCCCCTAAAAACCATGTGTGTATTAACCTAGTAACATAGTTTCAACATTTGTAAAGTGAAAGTTGATGCAACTAAAGGAAGACATAGATAAACAGTGGGACATTTTGATATACCTCTTTAAATATTATACAAAACAGAAAAAATTAGTGAGGATATTGATAAGTTGAAAAACACAATTCACTAACTTTAGCTGATTGACCTATGTAGAAGTTTACAACCAGTAACTTGAATGTATACATTCTTTTTAAGTACTCATGAACATGTATCAAAATAAGCTATATCTTAGGCAAAAACAGGTCAAATTAATCATCAATCTATGGTGACAAAAATCATAATAGCAGTTACCTTTGGGGCATTTGGGAGGAAAGGGGTGCAGGGAGGCCTCTGGAATGTTATAATGGTTCTACATATTCGTATGGGCAGTGTTGACATAACAGTGCACAAATGCACACATTCATGATTTTGTGCAACTAAGATTTATGTGGTGATTGGATGTAACTTCTAATACCAAATAAATATACTAACACCTAGTAGAAAATTCAACAAGGACCTAGAGTTCTAATGACATTAAAAAAAAAAAAAAACTTTTGTGTACCAGACACTGAAGTTACATCTCCCCATTCTTAGATATTTATTTAAGAATTAATACAATAATAAATGATATAAACTAATTAGTTAATTGTAATATCACAGTTTGATTAACATCTTTTTTAAGGTGTCATCTCTTGAGCAACACTTAACTGCATGCCGTTGTCTGTCATGCTCTTTCCCCTGAGTAAACCATACTCTACAAATTCCATTTGGTTTGAGCTGACACCGTGACTTGTTTTAACCAATAGAATGCAATGGAACAGACCTCGACCCTTATAAATAGAAGATTCTGGCCACGGCTTTACAAAGGCCTGATAGCTTTCAACTCCACATATGTGAGAACACTGTAAAACCAAGGCCAGTTGTCCTGCTGCAGCGAACACGTGGAGCAAACACAGAGGGAGAACATTCAAAAGGGGAGGAGTTCATAACCACGTGGAGAGAGAGAAGTCCAGTTTTTCATGGCTCTAACGAAGCCCAGTCTCCAGCCAATGCCCTATCTCCAGACATCCACCGATAGACCACCAGCAGGCCGGCTGGCAAAACAACTCAGCTGAATCTAGCCCTGATTGTAGCAAATAGAATAGCTGGTTTTTAAACCACTGAGTTTTAGGGTGGTTTGGAAGGCAGGAATAGATAACTGAAACACTGTATCATTAATTTAGCTTGGGTTTGACGTTAAGTACGATAATTAGGCAGAACTGAAATGGAATTA
>PVJI01026769.1:0-18569 GCA_004026765.1 Micronycteris hirsuta | reverse complement strand
ACCCACACATATGCTGCCTACAAGAGACCCACCTCAGGACAAAAGACTTACACAGACTGAAAGTGAAGGGCTGGAAACAAGTTTTCCAAGCAAACAGACAAGAAAAAAGAGCTGGGGTAGCAATACTCATATCAGACAAAATAGACTTCAAAAAAAGGGCCATCAAGAGAGATCCAGAAGGACACTTTATAATACTCAATGGAAGAACCCACCAAGAAGACATATGTATTGTAAATATATACGCACCCAACACAGGAGCACCCAAATACATAAAGAAAATCTTGGAGGACTTCAAGAAAGACATTGATAGCAACACAATTATAGTAGGGGACTTCAATACCCCACTGTCAAAAATGGACAGATCCTCCAAACAAAATATCAGCAAAGACATTGTGGCACTGAACAATGCCCTAGAAGAAATGGACTTAATTGATATATATAGGGCCCTTCACCCCAAAGAAGCTAAATATACATTCTTTTCAAATGCACATGGAACATTTTCAAAAATAGACCATATGATAGGACACAAAACGAGCCTTAACAAATTCAAGAAAATTTAAATCATACCAAGTTTTTTCTCGGACCACAAGGGACTGAAATAAGAAACCAACCCAAAGGAAAGAACCCCAAAACACTCAAAATCATGGAGACTGAATAGCATGCTGTTAAACAATGAATGGGTCAAGGACGAGATTAGGGAAGAAATCAAAAAGTTCCTTGAAACAAATGAAAATGAACTGACAACAACCCAAAACTTATGGGACAGAGCGAAGGCAGTCCTGAGAGGGAAGTTCATAGTGATACAGGCCTACCTAAAAAAAAATAGAAACAGTTTACACAAACAACCTAACCCTACGCCTACAAGAACTCGAGGAACAACAGCAAAGACAACCCAGAGCAAGTAGAAGGAAGGAAATAACCAAGATCAGATCAGAATTAAATGACATGGAGACTAAAAGGACAATTCTAAGGATCAATGAATCCAGGAGCTGGTTCTTTGAAAAGATAAACAAAATCGACAAGCCTTTAAGCAGGCTCATCAAGAAAAAAAGAGAAAGGACCCAAATAAACTCAATCAGAAATGAAAGAGGAGATATTACAACTGATGCCACAGAAATACAAAGAATTATAAGTCACTACTATGAAGAACTTTATGCTAAGAAATATGAACACCTAGGAGAAATGGACAAATTTTTAGAAAAATATAATCTTCCAAAACTCAATAAGGAAGAAACAGAAAGCCTGAACCAACCAATAACAGTGAATGAAATTAAAGAAGTAATCAAAAAACTCCCAACACACAAAAGCCCTGGACCAGATGGTTTCACAGGAGAATTCTACAAAGCATTTAAGGAGGAACTAATACCTATCCTTCACAGGCTATTTCAAAAAATCCAAAATGATGGAAGACTCCCAACCTCTTTTTATGATGCCAGCATCATCCTAATCCGAAAACCAGAAAAAGACACGACAAAGAAAGAAAACTTCAGGCCAATATCACTGATAAACATTGACGCTAAAATTCTCAGCAAAATATTAGCAAACCACATCCAGCAATACATTAAAAAGATCATTCACCATGACCAAGTAGGTTTCATCCCAGGGATGCAAGGATGGTACAACATTCACAAAACAATATGCGTAATACATCACATAAACAAAAGCAAAGACAAAAATCACAGGATCATATCAATAGATGCAGAAAAAGCATTTGATAAGGTACAGAATCCATTTATGATAAAAACACTTAGCAAAGTGGGAATAGAGGGAGCATTCCTCAACATAATAAAGGCCATATATGAGAAACCTACAGCCAACATTATACTCAATGGACAAAAACTAAAATCTTTCCCACTGAGATCAGGAACAAGACAAGGTTGCCTACTATCACCACTTCTATTCAACATAGTTATGGAAGTTTTGGCGACAGCAATTAGACAAGAAAATGAAATAAAAGGCATCCAAATTGGAAAGGAGGAAACAAAACTGTCATTGTTTGCAGACGACATGATAGTATACTTAGAAAATCCTATAGACTGCCAAAAAACTACTTGATCTAATAATTGAATTTGGCAAGACAGCAGGATATGAAGTCAATATCCAGAAATCAAAGGCATTTTTGTATACCAACAGTGAAACAGCAGAAACAGAAATCATGAAAAAAATCCCATTTGATATAGCAAAAAAATAAAATAAAATACCTGGGAATAAACCTAACCAAGGAGGTAAAAGACCTGTATCAGAAAACTACACAACACTGAAGAGAGAAATCATGGAAGACACAAACAATTGGAAACATATACCATGCTCATGGATGGGAAGAATCAACATCATCAAAATGTCCATACTCCCCAAAGCAACATATAGATTCAATGCAATCCCTATCAAAGTACCAATGACATATTTCATGGATATAGAACAAACACTTCAAAAATTTATATGGAACCATAAAAGTCCCCGAATATCAGCTGCAATTTTGAGAAAGAAGAGCAAAGCAAGAGGGATCACAATTCCTGATATCAAACTATATTACAAGGCCACTGTAATCAAAACAGCTTGGTACTGGCATAAAAACAGACAGATAGACCAATGGAACAGAATAGAGAGCCCAGAAATAAACCCGAGTCTCTACGGGCAATTAATCTTCGACAAAGGGGGCAGAAGCATAAAATGGAGTAAAAATAGCCTCTTCAAAAAATGGTGTTGGGAAATCTGGATGGCTACATGCAAAAAAATGAAACTCGAGCACCACCTTACACCATACACAAATATAAATTCAAGGTGGATAAAAGACTTAAATGTAAGTCGTGACACCATAAAAGTTCTAGAGGAAAACATCGATAGGAAAATCTCAGACATTCCATGCAGCAACATCTTCAATGCTATGTCCCCTAGAGCCAGGGACATAAAGGAAAGAATAAACAAATGGGATCTTATCAAAATAAACAGCTTCTGTGGGCTAAAGAAAATAGTATTAAAATAAAAAGGGAACCAACCGTATGGGAAAACATATTTGCCAATGATACCTCAGACAAGGGTCTGATCTCCAAAATATATAAAGAACTCATACGACTCCACTCCAGGAAGACTAAAAACCCAATTAAAAAATGGGCAATGGACATGAACAGACACTTCTCGAAAAAGGACATATGAAGGGCCCAGAGTCATATGAAAAGATGCTCAACATCATTAGCCATCAGAGAGATGCAAATTAAAACCACAATGAGATATCACCTCACATCAGTCAGAATGGCCATCATCAACAAAGCAACAGATAACTGTTGGAGGGGATGTGGAGAAAAGGGAACCCTACTGCACTGTTGGTGGGAATGCAGACTGGTACAGCCACTGTGGAAAACAGTATGGAACTTCCTCAGAAAATTAAAAATGGAACTGCCTTTCGACCCAGCAATTCCACTACTGGGATTATACCCTAAGAATCCTGAAAAACCAATTCAAAAGAATCTTTGCACTCCTATGTTCATAGCAGCACAATTCACAATAGCCAAGTGCTGGAAACAACCTAGGTGCCCATCTACAAATGAATGGATCAAGAAACTATGGTACATTTACACAATGGAATTCTACGCAGCAGAAAGGAAGAAGGAGCTTATACCCTTTGCAACAGCATGGATGGAACTGGAGAGCCTTATGCTAAGTGAAATAAGCCAGGCGGTGAGGGACAAATACCATATGATCTCACCTTTAACCGGATCATAACCAACAAAAGCAGAAAGCAAGCAAAACATAACCAGAGACTTTGAAATTAAGAAGAGTCTAACAATAGGCAGGGGAGAGGGGTGAGGGGACAATGGGGAGAAGGGTTTTCAGGAACCACTATAGAGGACACATGGTCAGAACTAAGGGGGAGGAGGGAGGCTGGGGGGGAGGGGGGCTGGAGGGGAAGGGAGGAGGGGAGGGGAGATGCAAATAACTGTAATTGAACAAAAATAAAATAAAATTAAAAAAAAAAGAAAATAAATGGGGCAACTATGGTGATTGGGATAACTATGTCAGGACCCAAGGTGTCTACTTAGAAGGGGACTGAGGTGTCATTTCCGTATGTGCAATGTTTCTTGAATCTTCTATCTTCATCAACAACTGTCTCTATTTTTCATATTACATGGCTAGGTACCTTCTGGAAATACCTCATGTGCACCCCTATGTTAATTGCAGCATTATTTGCAATAGGCAAGATATGAAAGCAACCCAAGTGCCCATCAATAGATGAGTGGATAAAAAAGTCGTGGTACACGTATACAATGGAATATTACTTGGCCATCAAAAAATAAAATTGTATCACTTGGATAGCATGGATGGACCTAGAGGGTATTATGCTAAGTTAAGTAAGTCAGTCAAAAAGATGAATACCATTACAAATTTTCATAGCAGCATTATTCATAAGAGCATAAGAGTGAAACTAACCTAACTGTCCATCAACTGGAAGATGGATAAAGGGTGAAATAGCCACACAATGGGATATTCTAGGCAGTAAAAGAAAATGAAGTACTAATACATGCTATAACATGGAAAAACTTTCAAAACATTAAGATACGAGAGAAGGCTGTCAACAAAGGCCATATATTATATGATACCATTTTCATGAAATGTCCAGAAAAGGTAATACATAGAGACAGAAAGTAGAACCAGGGGCTTGGAGGAAGTAGAAATAGGAAATGCTGTTAATTGTATGGTGTTCTTTTTGGGGGATAATGAAAATGTTCCAAAATTGATACTGGTGATGGTTACACAACTCTGTAAATATACTAAAAAACTGAATTGTACACTTTAAATGCACAAATTATATGGTATATAAATTACATCACAAATCCCGTCCCACAGAACTTGTATGCTATGGCAGGCGTGTAAAGAAATTCACACAGAGTACATAGGACTAGAAGAGTCGGGACTACACGACCTGCCTCTGAACTCAGAGAAAGGCCAAGGGAAATGGCTCCAGAATGAGCTGGAGAGCGAGGGTCCAGGAGCGGGCTAGAGAGAGAGCAAGGGGGCCCATGAGTGGACCGGAGAGGGCGAGAGGGCAAGAGGGCCCAAGAGCAGGCCGGAATGCCTCCGCCACTCTCTCCAGAGGAGAGAGCACGCCAACCCCTGCCTTGACAGGTTTTTGTTGTTTTTCCTGGGTACATTGCCTCAGAGTGGTCTTCATTTACTAAACATAGGTTCGCATTAGGTGATAGACAGCCAGGAAGGCACTTCAAAAAAGAGGTATGCAAATGGAAAGACAATGGGTTAGGGCTGAACTCAAAAGGATTAGCACCGGCCAGAAACCAGATATAAATTAGCATATGTTCTTTTGATCCTGGGTGAGAGAATTTTTTAGCAAGAGCAAGACTTAACTCTTAGGAAAGATGCCATCCTGATTTACCCACAGGAAATCCCGTTTTCACACACATGGGGCCTGCTTGCCATCCCACGTTCTACTGGGGTTTCTTTTAAACGTGAAACATTGGGCTACATTTCCCATGGTGAGTGGTACGGTTCTCCTTCAAAATTATATCTTCATAAAATGCTAATTTTTAATACCATTATGATGCTGATAATTAAATAAAACAAAAATAGAAATGCATAAAAATAAAGTTAAAAAGTCTTTTCAAGGCTCACTAAAACCATGTATTTAGTAAAATTCTAGAATTTATATTTCATTCAAGGTTGTTTAGTAACAATGACTAAAGAAGATGTATTATTCTTTTTCTAGTATAGTTCAGAGGTAGCTATGCTCATACTTTGGAAATCATTTATAATCATATTCCTGTCATAGAAGAACTGTTCAGCATGCCAAAAGAAAAAGGAAGTGAAAATAAACTACCATCCAGTAATCTCCACAGAAAACCCCATTGTGGCTGTGAAGTGATTGATTATTCCCAGATACAATCAGACTGAATCAGAGAAGGGGTAATGTATTCAACTCCCCATCCACACCTGGATCTGCAATGGAGCCCTTCTTCAATGACAACAAAAAACAATGTGTCCTTTCACCTCAAATCAGGGAGAGTGGCACTGTCTCTTTATGTCAATAGCTATAGGAATTCATCACTAAGAACACTTAGTAAAATTACATTTGAGAAAAAATGGATAATTAACTAAACTTGTTAAGCAGTATGCCCTAGAATCCCTTTCTAATTTATTGGAAAAAGTGGATTTAAATTGATCTGGAGACTTTCAAAAATTAAGTAATATTTTTATTTTACTAAATTTTAATTCTAGATATTAATACTAGAACGATTTTTTAAATTTTTTTCTCATGGCCACTTGGAAACCACTTTAAATGTATTTGCCTATTTTAATAAATTCATGAGCCCTGGCTGGTGTGACTCAGTGGATGGAGTGCCAGGCTGCAAAGCAAATGTCCCCAGTTTAGTTCGTGGTCCAGGCACATACCTGGGTCGCAAGCCAAGTCCGACTGATATAGCTCTCACACACTGATTGACGTTTCTCTCCCTCTCTTTCTCCCTCCCTTCCCCTCTCTCTAAAAATAAATTTTAAAAAATAATAAATTAATGAAACTCTTTTGTAAGAACAATTTGTGATGACTGTCTTGCCCTGTAAAACTAAAACAGGTACACTTTTCATCAACAAAGGCATAAGAAAAGGAAAATTTTCCCTGGCCAGGTAGCTCAGCTGGTTACAGTGTTGACTGACACCAAGGTTGAGGGCTCAATCTCCAGACAGGGCACATAGAAGAAGCAACCAATGAATGCATAAAAAGGTGGAACAAATCTACATTTTTCTAGCTCTCAAAAAAATCAATAAAAATTTTTTAAAAAGAAAAATTTTAATGAAAACTTAAGGTATTCAGTTATAGTGGAAGGACAAAGCACAAAATAATCATATTAAGAGTCTTCCCAATTACTCATTTTTCATATTCATTCACGTACTTCTCCTCTCTCACTATTATCAATGTTGTTTTCTTATGCTACCTCACTCCCCCATTCAGCCATGTATTCAAAAACTCATTAAATGTAAAGCCTGCCCTGAGCAGCATGGCTGACTCAGTTGCCCAGCAAAAGGCCGCCAATTTGATTCTCAATTTGATGCCCAGTCAGGGCTCATGCCTGGGTTGCAGGCTGGTCCCTGGCTGGGGCACGTGTGAGAGGCAACCAATGGATGTTTCTCTCACACATTGATGGTCCTCTCTCTTTCTCCCTCCCTTGCCCTCTCTCTAAAAACAAATAAACAAAATATTAAAAAAAATTAAAACCTGAACATTACTTAGAATATTACTGAAATCTGAATAAAATATGGAGTTTAGTTAACAGTATTGTACAAACCAATGTTAATATCTTAGTTTTGATTACTAACTGTACTATGCTTTTATAGTGTTAACATTACAAAATGGTGAAGGGTACAGAGTATATGGTAATGATGAAGGGTATGAATTAAGAGTATTGGAACATTCTGTACTATTTTAGCAACTTTTCTGTAAGTATAAAACTGTCTTAAAAATAAAAATGTTGAAAAGTGAAACCTGAATTATTTATTTTAAAAATAAAATATACCAATTTTGAAATTACAGAAACATTGTAGTGATTTTTATTTATAAAAATAATGCAAACTAGATGCCCTGGCCAGTGTGGCTCAGTTGGTGGGAGTATCGTCCTGAACACCAAAAGGTCACAGTTTCTGTTCTTGGTCACAGCACATACCTAGGTTGCAGGTTGGATCTCCAGCTGGAGCACATACAAGAGGCAACAAATCAATGTTCTCTCTCCCCCTCCCTTCCCCCTTCTCTAAAATCAATGAGCATGTCCTAGAGTGAGGATAAAAAACAAAATAAAAATATTGCAAGCTAGATAATATATGGGCACAAACAGGAGAAAAAAATTGTAAAGGTGTTCCCTTTACATCACAATAGACTAATTTATAAAATGAAGAATTTTTAAAAGATTATTAGACAATTTAAGATTATTTAATGTTTTAATTTATTTGTCCATGTCAGTTCCCACTACTTACAGAGTCTGTCCAATGAAACAGATAATAAAAAAGGAAGGAAGGAAGGCAGACAGAAAGAAGGAAAAATCATCTGTTTTTCTAAGTTATTACTTAAAACTTTGTTTTGTTTTAAAAAGATATGTAATAAACTGACAAATTCTGGCAGATAATTCAATTAAGAGGCATGAATTTGAAAAGTCACCAAGCATTTTTTTCTTTAGTTATAGTACTCAACCTAATTACTTATAAAATGACAAAAATGTTAAAACTTTCTTTTTAAATAGTTGGCTTGATTTCCAAAAAAAAAAAATTATCCTTAAATGTATCTGTGTCTATAAGTCATACATTTATTTCCTACTGAGTCATTCATTATATTAATGTAATCTACAGAAAAATTTATTTTTATCCAAGGGCACATGAATTTTTTTAATATATTTTATTGATTATGCTATTACTGTTGTCCCATTTTCCCCCTTTATTGCCCTTTACCCCACACACACCCCATTCCCTGCCATTTAGTTTTTCTCCATGGGTCATACATATAAGTTCTTTGGCTTCTACATTTCCTATACTATTCTTAACCTCCCCCTGTTTTCTACCAGCCACTTATGCTACTTATTCTCTGTATTTTTTTTCCTCCTCTCTTGTATACAAGAAGCAACCAATGAATACAAGAATAAGTAGAACAACAAATCTATCTCTCTCTCTCTCCAACTCCCTTCCTCCCTCCCTCCCAAATCAATGAATCAATAAATAAATTTTAAAAAATGAGCATGGCACAGTTTTTCATATAATTCAGGTGATGCTTCTACCATCAATTTACAACTTTACAACTACCTTTTAAAAAATATTTTTCCAGCCCTGGCCGGTGTAGCTCAGTGGATTGAGTGCGGGCTAGGAACCAAAGGGTCCCGGTTCGATTCCCAGTCAGGGCACATGCCTGGGTTGCAGACCAGGTCCCTAGTGAGGGCCACGTGAGAGGCAACCATACATTGCTGTTTCTCTCCCTCTCTTTCTCCCTCCCTTCCCCTCTCTCTAAAAATAAATAAATAAAATCTTTAAAAAAATATACTAAAAACCATCAAAATGTACTGTACACTTTAAATGGGTGAATTCTATATTACATGAGTTATATCTCAATAAAGGTGTTTAAAAAAATATTTTTCCGTATTTTCCAAAGGGGAAAATTGAAGTCAGACAATTTATCTAATGTTATACTGAATGACAAAATGAAGTTCAAACTCTGGTTTTGTGATTCCCAAGACCATTCAATGAAGGGATTAAGTAAGACATCAATGAAGATGCTAAAACTGCTCAAGATAATGACAGGAACTGGACTTAAGAAAACTATGAGGGTTAAACTTCCCAGATAATAAAGCAGAGGAGAGACAAGCCCGGAATGATTGAAGCTATGAGTAAGAAACAGGGCCTTTGTGCACAGATTTCAGAAGTAGACTAAGAGTTGGCATAAGGTTGTAGAACCATAGGTTAGATGTGGTAATGGAGAGTGATAAACCTGTGACACTGTCCCTGCCCCAGGGGTTGCAGAAGGTACAATAACCAATAAACATCCTACAAATGAGAAGAAGTTGAAGAAAGTAAATATTGTCCATGCATAATCTGGATATTTCAAAACAATGATCCCAATCTATACTCCATTTCTATATTGGTATTGATGTAACATGTCCTTTTTTTGTACCACAACATTTCAGTAAATCATATTTGGTTTCAGCAAAAAAAAAAAAAAAATTTAAACATTTCTTTGGATTGTTTCCAATTTGCTGACATTTCTCTGGCATTTCTGGTGTTTATAAAGCACCTCAGTATACAGTTCCAGCACACCAGTGAGCTATATATGAACCATAACAATATTCTTGCTCACCAATGTGTAACAAAAGTGGACTCAGCTCAAAATGATATTGACAAGATCAAAAGAATCAACATAAAAAATAACTTAGTAAAGTAAAATACTAAATAAAAATTATTTCTTCCAATTCTGATGGCATTAACTGAACAGTTTAGAAAAATTATAACAATAATAGCCTCTATAGCAAGGACTACTGGCCATAAGAATCCTAATTCCCTAGGAGAACATATTTGTCCATGATATATCTGATAAGAGGCTACTATCCAAAATTTATAAAGAACTCAGACAACTCAGCATCAAAAAAAACCCAAAAAAATTTCAATTAAAAAATGAGCAGAGGACCTGAATAGACACTTCTTAAAAGAAAACATACAGATGGCCAATAGACACATGAAAAGATGCTCCATGTCACTAATCATCATAGAAATACAAATTAAAACCAGTATGAGATATCACCGCACATGTGCCAGAATGGCTCAATAATAAATCCACAAATAGCAAGTACTGGTGCAGATGTGGAAAGAAGGGAACCCTTGTGCACTGTTGGTGGAAAATCAGATTGGTGTATCCACTATGAAAAACAGTATGAAGGGTCCTCAAAAAAATTAAGAATGGAACTGCCTAATGACACAATGATTCATTTCTGGTTATATATCTGAAGAAACTCAGAACACAAATTCAAAAGAATATATGTACCACTATGTTCACTGCACCATTATTTACAATAGCCAAGATATGAAAGCAATCCAAGTGCCCATCATGAGTGAATAAAAAAGCTGTGGTACATATATTCAATGGAATATTACTCGGCCACTAAAAAGAATGAAATATTACCATTTGTGACAGCATAGATGCACTTAGAGGGTATTATGCTAAGTGAAATGAGCCAGTCAGAGAAAGACAAATACCATATTATTTCACTTATATGTGAACTCTAAAGAAAAAAACAAAATAAATGAACAAACAAAACAGAAACAGATTCATAGATACAAAGAACAAAATGATGGTTGAGAGATGGGAGGGAGTTGAGTGACTGGGTAAAAAAGTTGACGGTATTAAGAAGTAGAATTGGTAGTTCCAAAATAGTGACAAGGATGTAAAGTATAGCATAGTGAATATAGTCAATAATGTTGTAATAACTAGGTATGATGCCAGGTGGGTACTAAACTTAGTGGGGGATCACTTCATAAATTACACATGTATAAATGTCTAACCACTATGCTATACACTTGAAACTAATATAAAATAATAATAAATTTCAACTGAATTGAAAAAAATTTTTAGAAAAATAAACAGAAAACAGCATTCATATTAAAAAAGCAAGCCATAGATTGGGAGAAAATATTAGCATTGGATATGTATGACATATATTTAGATTATAGAAAGAAATCAATGAGAAAAAGACTAACATTCCAATTATATTTAAAAAATTAAAAAGAGTCAAACATATAGTTCAGAAAGATACTCACAATGGCCACTAAGCAAGTGAAAACATGCACATTATTACTCACCAAGGTAATGCAAGTTCAAATAACAATGAAATACTACTACAAACAAACCAAAATGACTAAAATTAAAAAGACTAGGATTGTCAAGAGCCAGTGAAGATAATTAAAACACCCATACATTGTTGGTAGAGTATAAACTAGCACCCTTTTAGAAAATTGGAAGTGTGCTAAAGCTTAATAGGCATCTAACCCGTGACTCACCTGCTCCACTCAAGAGAAATGAGTGTCTATGTCCAACAAAAGCCATTCAAAAAAATGTTCATAAAGACAAAAATTATAAATAGCTCAAATGTTGATTAACAGAATAATGGATAAATTGTGATATATTCATACAACAGAACAATATAGAGCAATTAAACATACCACTGACATGCACAATAATTGAATGAATCTCAAGAACATTGTGTTGAGTAAAATAAGTCACACATAAACATGTGTATAGTATAGCCCCAACTGGTGTGGCTTAGTTGGCTGGGTGCCATTTTGAAAAGCAAAGGGTCACCAGTTCTATTCCTGGTCAGGGCACATGCCTAGGTCGTGGGTTCAGTCCCCAGTCGAGGAGCATACAAGAGGCTGCCAATGGATGTTACTCTCTCACATCAATGTCTCTCTCCATTTCTTTCTCCCTCCCTTCTCCTCTCTCTAAAAATAAATAAAATCTGTTTTTAAAAAGCACATATTACAAAATCCTATTTATAGAAGTTCAACGATATGAAAAACTAGTCTATAGTAGTAGAAGTCACAATAATACAAAGCAGTAGTTATCTCTAACAGGAGATGGTATTGCTGGGTAAGAAGAATAAAGGAACTTTTGGGGGTGACGGAAATATGTTATGTCTTCAACTGGTGATTTTTATCCAGGTGTATATATTTCTAAAATATCATTGAACCATACTCATAAGATTTTTCACTTTATTGTATGTAAATTATACCTCACTTTTATGGGATTTAAAAAATTGAGAAAGTATACTACCAACTGTGTTTTTTAAAAGATGAGAGGCTATTTTAGGTAGCCAGTAAACACAGTTATATGTATATATTATAGCACCCTATACTCTTTCTCAAAGCTCTTTTTATTTGAATTTAATGTTTATTTCCTGTTAATGCTTGTTTTTCCCACTTAAGGACCATGCCTGCCCCATTGTCTGCTTAATCCCCAATACCTGTCACATTTCCCATCACACAGAAAGAATATGTGCGATAACCATTCATTCAGTCAATAAAATAAGAAGTGGGAGATATATATCCATACTCCATTCTCTCAATGGACAGAAAGAAAAACAGTCCCATTGAATATTTTCCAGAAAGGCGACACACATTTTTTCTAAGACTTGTGAAAATAAACAGAGAAAGAGAGAATGAAAGAACTTATATTTCAAGTCACTAAAATTACTATGCCTACTTTAAAATTAACAAAAGGAAATAAAGACTGATAAAAAGAAAACTTGAAGTCACTCTGCCTATTTATCCTAACACTGCAGCAATATTTCCTGAAGAATTAACTGAAGAAAGTGATTGAGGGAAGAAACACCTACTGCAAAGAGTTTTTTAAAACTACCAATCTCATTTGTTTTGGAAATGGATATCTTTTCGTATTTTTATTTACTATGCTTTCACACACACTTTTTTTTTTAATTTATGTAATTACTTTCTTATCATTTTCCCCAAGTGTGCATTTTCTAAGAGTCTGGTCTAACCAAGTATATTTTGGACACCTATATACTTTTCAGGAACTTCCCAATCTATCATCAATGGAGAGAAATTATTATGAAATCAAATAATTCTTTCACTGTCAGAATCTAATGCATATAACAATCAGATACAACTATACATGAGACATTACTAATAAATTTTAAAATACATAATCACCTATATTATTCCAGAGAGAAAAATAAACCCTCTAGTATGTACTTACACCAAATGAAGGCACTCTGGTAGAAATGGACATCTGTGGACTAGTCTAGTCAGCCATTCTACTTCACAGAAGCAAAATTCCCAAATCTTGTGACAGTGCTTATGTTAAGCTTGAATAACATAAGACATATAGAAAATGTGTTGCCCGGCTAGTGTAGCTCAGTGGATTGAGCGCAGGCTGGGAACCAGAGGGTCCCGGTTCGATTCCCAGTCGGGGCACATGCCTGGGTTGCGGGCCAGGCCTCCAATGAGGGCCATGTGAGAGGCAACCATACATTGCTCTTTCTCCCTCCCTTCTCCTCTCTCTGAAAATAAATAAATAAAATCTTTAAAAAAAGAAAATGTGTTTACCACTCTATTGCTCCTTGTTAAAAAGAGTGTTATTTTCTATGAGGCCATATTGACATTTAGGCCACATCGACATTTTTAATAAGTCATTCACTTTCCCTGGATTCTTTCTAAAATTAACTCAAGCTTAAACCTAGTTAATAAGCCTAGTTAATAAAGATGAAAATCCCTTTGGAATACCTGGTGGAAAAAATTATGAGAAGTCTAAAGAAGGATGCCTACCTCAGGCCCTGTGATGTGCATCATACCAGAAACAGCGGAGGCCACAGCATCATAACCAGCTCTCTGAGACAGTGGACCTGTCTGACCATACCCTAAAACAATGAGAAGAGACATATTCAGTACCACGCAAGGCAAGTAGTAATACAATAGTGTGTTTAAAACCATTTATATTCAAAATCTTGCAGCATGTTGTTATCTTTACAATCTATATACACTATCCTTTGAAGAAGGCAGTAAAAATTAATTATAGTGTTATACCCCAGAATGTTGCAGACTGGTAACTTATGGGACAGATACCTGCATGAATGTTTTATCTGAACTGAAGAGTGTTTTGAAATGTTTTTATTTAGTTTATAACATTTAAAAATCTGAAGAAAGCATAGAAATGCAAATTTATGACTTTTCTTGAAAAATCAGAAAATAAGTTCAAAATTACGCCCACATTCTCACATGGCAGCAATCAGAATTAACAAACAGCACTCCCCTTTACACAGGTATAAATTCTCCAATTTGTCAGTCTTCACCATTCACTCCCTTATGCCTCAGCCTATTTCACTCATTTAACTTAACTTCCATTCTCCAACACATATTTGCTCTTCTTTTTCTATACAAAACAATGTACAAAGTAAAACAAAACAGTGTCTCCCTAGGTTCTGTTTGCATACTATCTCAACTATACAAAAATATATATAAACAATGATTAAAAATATGAACATGAATAAAATGATTACATCCTTTAACAGTGCTTTTTAGATTAGAAAGACACAGCAAAAATCAAGTGAACACAAATATTTTCTCCTGGTCTCTCAGTCCTGGTGCTGACTGTTGAATAATAAAGGTTATATTAGGAGCTACGTGAATCTGTTTCCAAACCCCATGTGTCAATCAGAGAGTAGCCAGATGAAAAGCCTTCCATACCCATTAACTATTGGGTGAAATTCCTGTATACTGAGATTTATAAAGATCAGGAAAGAAGTGTCTCAAGGTCTTTGCTTGCTTCCCTAGCCACCTGGAACACTCTCCCTCTATTTTATTTCATATATGCACATAACTGACTCCCTTGCATCCTCCAGGTCAGCACTCAAATGATTACTCACCAGAAGGACCTTCCCTAAAGAACTTTTATAAAAGAGCACTTTCACTCCTCACTCTTAATCACCTTTACCTGATTGTCTTCATAGCCCTCATCACTGTAAGATATATAATACAGTTTTTATTGATGTATTTTGTCTGCTCCCTTCTAAAATGTATATTCCCAGGATTTCTTTTCTATTCAGTTCACTGTTATATCCCCAGCATCTAGCATAGAATCCAATAGCATTTACTGCATGAATGTAACTGTTATATTAAAATAATTATTTTTAAAAAACAAATAATTCATAAAAAGTAAATTAATAAAGAAACCAAAGAGAGTTTTTTCTATTTTGTTTTGTTATTGACCAAAATGGCAACATAGAAGGCCATTTTACTCCTTCCATGGACACACTGAATGTAGAGCTATGCATGGAACTTTCCTCTGAGAAAAATCCATAAATTAGTTGAATAATTCCTGCATATTAGGAAAGAGAATCCAATAAACAACCAGAAAAAAGTAAATAAAAAGAAGAAAGAGGAATAAAATAACATGCAAGTTCTGATGAAGAGCAAGGTGAAATTTGTCTCAGCTGTTGGTGTTTGCCTCCTGACATCTTTGTGCAACCATCTCTGGTTTTCTCTTAGCTCTAAGTCTTACTATATTATACTTGGGAGAAAAAAAAAAAAAAGCTTCTTGATGATTGTTAAGCCTGCCTAGACAGTTTTGCAGATCTTCCTGGTTCCTGCAGGCAGTGGGTGGCTGGCCTCTGTTTTCCCTTTCCTGTGGTTCCATAAGGATGGGGGTCAGTCTGGGCTACGATAATCACAGGTGGCCAGTTTTCAGCCCATGCCCTCAGATCACTGGCTGCCGGCACTCTACATTCTACACAGTTGTGCCAGTCTCACACCAATAAACCAATACTCTCACTTTACACCCTTTTGGTCAATCTGTGAGGGGCACCGAGTGGGAGTAAATCGTACCCACACTCCTTCTGCTCTTTTGGCCTGGCTGCTATGCATGTGAGGTCCCTGCACCTTGTACCTCTGGTCCTCATTTGAAAAAAATCTCTTTGGGCACCACAGCTGCTCTGAGCCACTGCCTGGCTTTCTACACACACCAGCTCTCTGGAAAGTCCAGACTCTATCTGGGTCATGGCCAGTCACAGTCCACCTCCTCTCCCAGCCTCAGGTGCCACCAGGATCCCTTAAATTCTCTGGCACTGTCCCAGCTGATGACTGCTGCCACAGCTTGGGTACGTTGCTGGCTGTGCATGTGCTTATTGCCTTCCCCACCTCTCCACGACTTTGTGTGTCGATGTCTTCCCTGGCGTGGGTCTGGGATTCCCCTTCTTGGGAGGGGAGGGAGCCCCTAAGCTGCTATTACTGACCTGGCTCTCCTCCAATGTCCCCGCAGCAGTCCCAGTCTCTGGCACCAGGCCCAGTGACCTTTCCCTTATGCCTATAAAACCTCCTTACCACCCATTTTGAAGTGCCCTCTGCACACTTCGGCTTCCAAACTTCATATAAGGTAAGATTATGTTTGGCTGTTCACTGTGGGTTTTTTTTGAAGATTGGCTAAGTGTCCCAGCTGGGTGCATGAGCAAGTGGGCTCAGTTCTCACCTACATTGCTATCATCTTCTCTCTCTTGCTGCTTTGAAGGTTCTTTCTTAGACTTTAACTTTTGAAAATTTAATTATAAATCTTGTGTGTGAATCTTTTCAGATTCACTATATTTGGTACTCTTCGGGTTGCCTAGATCTAGATGTCTGTCCCCTGATACCCCTGCTCCATCTCAGGTTAGGGAGCTTTTCAGCCATTATTTCTTAGTAAAAGCTTTTTCCCCTTTGTCACTCTTCTTCTGGGGCCCCTATAGGTGATATGTTGTTTCATTTGATGTCCTATAAGTAACTTATGCTATCTCCACTATTTTTCAGTTTTGTTTTGTTTTGTTTTGTTTTCATTTTTCTCCTCTGGTTGGATTCTACTGCCCTGTCTTCTAATTTGCTGATTCTTTGTTCCAGTTGATATAGGGTACTCTTGAACTCCTCTTTTGAATTTTTCAGTTATTTTTTCACCTCTGTGCTTTTTCTTTGGTACTTTTTAGTATTTTCTATCTGTTGATATTCTCACTTTGTTCAAGCTTTGCTTTCCTGTCATTGTTGCCCTTTTATGAGGATTATTTTTAACTATCATATAAATCATTTATTTCCATTTCATTATCAGTTTCTGGAAATTTATCTTGTTTTCTATTTAGAGCATATTGTCTTGTTTCTTCATTTTCCTTGAGTTCCTGTGTTGATTTTTTTTTTTTTTTTGCACATTAACTAAAAGAGCCATTCTTTAGTCTTTACTGACTGGTCTTGTATACGAGATGAATCTCGTTGATCAGCCCAGCCTGAGCTCCTGATTTTCTCTGAAACCTTTGTCATCTACCTCCTGCCTCTCAGTGGTTGAGGGCATGAGTAGACCCATCAATGTCCCCAAAGGAATGATTGCTGTCAGCACCTAGATGCAGGCTGATTAGAAGCTGGGCAACAACTCAGGCATCAACTGGGAAAGTTTGCAAGTGTCTGCTCCCTCTGCACTGAACATGGGTATATAGCTGTGGGGGGAGGCTCCTGAGCCTGTTAGAAAAAACTGCTCACCTTTAACAGGAACCTAATCAACAAAACAAACAAGCAAGCAAAATATAACCTGAAATTGACACTGAAATTGAGAACAGGCTTCAGTGACCATAGGGGAGAGGGGAGGGAATTTCAGGGGAAAAGGGTGAAGGGTTTGCAGGAACAATTATAAAGGACACATGGACAATAACAAGGGGTGGGGGTGGAAACAGGGGAGGGAGGTGGGGAGGGCTGGGGTATTGGCGTGGGGTTGGGAGAAAAGGCAGAAAACTGTACTTGAACAACAATAAAAAAGAAAATCCCACACATCATCCTTCCATGGTCTTAAACCATTTCACCATTTTCCTCATCTTTATTACTGTTGTTGGAAACTTTATTTTCTCCCACACTGGGCCATGTTCCTATCACTTACTCTCACTATTTCTCCCCCATCTAAGCTTACATGGGTGCTCTTCTTTCTTAAATCAGGTCACATTCTTCTTTCCCACTTATAAGAGTCTTCTTTCATGGCCATCTTTCATAAACACTGGCTAGTGGTGAAATAATATGGTTATTGCTGTACTTCTCAAAAGGAACTCCTATTTGTTCACTATTTCTTTGTACTTTTTTTTCAAGAATGACGAGTTTTATTTTGGATGATTCAAAATATACATTTTCTTCTATTTTGCAATTACGTTTTTGTCTCAATCATGTAAGAGAAATCATTATCTTTAAGATCTTTTTTGGGGGAGAAGCTTTATTTTTTATTTCTTAAGTATATTTTGATTATGCTATTACATTTTTCCCAATTTTCCCCACTTTATCTTCACTCCACCCTGCACCCTCCAACACTCCAGCATTCCCTGCCCTTAGTTCATGTCCATGGGTTGTACATATAAGTTCTTTGAGTTCTCTGTTTCCTATACCATTTTTTATCTCTCCCCATCTATTTTACACCTAGTAATTATGCTTCTACTTCCCTGTACCTTTTCCCCTCTATTCCTCCCCTCACCCTCCCCACTGAAGTCTCTCCATGTGATGTACATTTCTGTGATTCTGTTCCTGTTCTAGATGTTTGCTTA
>PVJI01026768.1:0-18561 GCA_004026765.1 Micronycteris hirsuta | reverse complement strand
CCTGCTTTGGCCCTGGGCGGATGATTGGTTAGCCAATGATGGGTAAGATTCCTCAAGGGAGGGATGACCTAAGACAGGCATGGTCACGAAGGGGCCCTCAGGAAAGGACTTGGGGGGCTATAGGAAAAGGGGGTGATGGACCCTCACCCCTCCGCTTTGACATAGCCTGAGTCCTCATTCTGTCTGCAAGAAGTCTCCTAATCTCTTGGCTGCCTTACTTCCCCTGCCTGACTTAAGCCTGAAACAATGCTGGAGGTGGGTGCAGCCCTGTGCTGGAAAGGAAGGGTTCCAGGGGGTGATCAGGCCTAAGAAGCAATGCATAAAATCCTGTGAAACCTGCTTTGCTAATACCCTCAATTTTAATGATAGGGATCCAAGCATGAAGTTAATTTGTTTCCCCAAAGTTTTATGACCCTTTAGCTATCTGACCCTGACTCAGAATAAGCCCTCAGAGTTCTTTGAATGTTATCTATTATTTGATCCTTACTACCTGACAATGATTGATGAGCTTTACATATACACCCTGTATTCCTATGCAAATTAAACCCAATGAAAGCCCACTGAGGAACAGGTTCCTAATCCTTCTCCTTTCAGAGATTGGCTTCCTTTCCTCCCCAAGCAGATCATGTCTTGGTAGACTTATTCTCATCCTTGGCAGATGGGGGACCCCTGCAGGTGGAGCCCCCCACAAGTAAGACACAGAATTTAGTCAAAATTCACAGACAGTGATACTGGGAGATGGTAGCTAAGGCCCTTGTACATGCTCATCTAGCCAGTCACTGGAATACTGCAACAGAACCTATATTTCTTAACACTGAACTCCTCTCTGCTGGATACTCTTAGAAATTTTGTTTTTGTGGTAACCACTGCAAACTTAGTCTGATATACCATGTAAAAAGTAGGTGCTCTACTTTTTAAAATTTATTTTATAATTGATTTAATCATGTAGTTGTCAGAGCATGCTCTTGACACAAAGCATTTGATTAACATAAATGTTTTACTGAATTTAATTAATTTCATAAGAGCAGGAAGGTAAGAGGTAAAAAGAAGTATCATTCTTTCTCTCAAAAAGAAACATAGAAATAAAAATATTTCTGTGTATATGCCCCCAAACAACCTTTGTGGCTTGGAATAATAGACACTTTTTTTAGAACTGGTAGAAATATTAAACATCTAATACCCTAATTTTGTAGAACATCAAATTGAAGCTCAGAAGGCTAAAATAAAATTTCCAAAATTATAATACTAATTAGACACAGAGCCAACATTAGCTAAAATATGGAATAGTTACTTCTGGGACATAATATCTCTTTGTTACAGAAATACTAACTATATAATCTTCAGTTCTTCCCTCTAAGGAGACATTATCTCAGCCTCTGTTTAAGGCCAGAATGCCACCACAGCTCAAGACCAAGCAGATCAAGGCTTTAAGAAAGGGTCACTGCAGTTTGCTCTTTTACATTATGAAGTCAGATTAAAACATAGGTATAGCTGTTAAAAGAAGCTTCTTTATGTTTCTCCAACACATAACTAAAACAAAGTTGGATCATTTACTTTGTCCTTCTTTTTCTTGTAGTTACATGGGCTGACCATACTAATTGTGTTTAAAGAAAACAATTCCTCATAAGTTCTCTAGACATGATAATTAATGTCCTATATCTATAGTACGTGAACAAAATCCAGTGGATTTATGTTAGTGTATTTCAAATGATCTTAAAAAGCTTTAAAATCTGCCTTCTCCTTAAAAAAATATGGAACAGAACATTTGGGCTAGCTGCTGCTAAAATATTTCCCCCTTTCTGAATATTCCTACTGGCATACTACCCCCTCCCCATTCCCAATATAAACCTACTGACTTATGCACTGTGCTTTTGTTTTATGACTGAGAGAGGGAAACAGAATTGGTTTTGGATGGATTGTGCTGGAGCAGGGGATTAAAAAGGAAGAACAAAAGGATGGAGAACGGGGATGAAGGGGATGTGGAGCTTATTCCAAATTGACCCCTTGGCTTCATTTTGACTGACAGAGGAGGGCTAGAGTAGCAGAGGTGGAGGCTGATGTCATTAAATTGGAACTTTGAGACACGGCACCTACTGAAAATTTGAAATACATCATTGTAATACAAAAATTCTGTAGGCTAAGTATTACCATCTATATTTTACAGAGGAGGAAATTGAGGTTCAGAGAAATTAACTTGAGGACACAAAGCTGGCAAATGATAGGACCTGAATTTCTCTGTGTGTAAGTACAGACATGAATGAAAACGCAGGTTTCTTTGACTTGATCTGGTACTTATTTTTCCCAGTTCTGAAAAATTAACCAAACCTGAGGAGGTGGTCCTGAGAACCTCTTATTTGCAGCCAGCCAGTCAGAAGTACAGGTAAATGTCGTGGATCCTGTCCCGCAGAATCCGTATGCTGTGGCCAGTGTGTAAATCATTCCACATGTGAGATCTGGGGAAATATAACATGGGAACTACATGACCCTTCTCTGGTAACAGAGAGAGGCCCTGAGACCTGTCTAAACCGGCTTTTATTGTTTTTTCTGGGGGCATTACATCATAGTGGTCTTCATTTACTATGCATAGGTTCACATTAGGTGATAGACAACAAGGGAGGCACATCAAAAGGGGTATTTGCAAATGTGAAGACAACAGGTATTGGGCTGTACTTGAGAGGTTTATCATAGACTTTTAGGAAGCTGCTTTGAAGATATGCAATCAGCATTTGTTCTTTTAATCCAGGGTGAGGGATTAAAGCATAGCAAGTTTTATCTCTAGGAAAAAATGCAGGCCTAATTTACCCAGGAAGACCTGTCCACGCACGTGGGACCTGCTTACCGACACACTTCCCACTGAGATTTTTTTTAAACAGTGAATGGCTGGGCTACATTTCCCACAATGCGTGGAACGGTTCTCTGCAGGTAACAACCTTGACTTTGAATGGTATCCTGAGTTGGAGGGAATCTTTAGCACCTTCAGTTTGTAACCGGTTGTTCAGAAGCACAGGAGACTACCTGCTCTTGGGACTGGGATCAGAAGCGGGGGGTGGGCCAGTTTTGTAGGAGTGAGCCTTTGTCCTGTGGAGTGTGATGCTGTCTCCAGCTAGAGAGTGTCAGAATGGAGTTGAATTCTCAGACAACACCAGGTCTGAGAACTGCTTGATGTTTGCTGCACAGGAAACATCCCCCGGCTCTACTCTCAACATACACACTGAATGAAATGGGATCCAGGGATCCAAAAAGTTGTATTAACTAGGTAACTTGTACATAGTGAATTATTTTTATTTTATCCCTCTACTCTTTGATGATAATATTTCAATGTGTTATAGAATTTTTACTTGGGGGAAAACTAACATTACTGAGGTCCTCAAATGTGCTACATGTTTTGTAGAGAGTATCTCATGTGGTATGAATACATAGAAGAAAAACTCCTGGACATCCTCACATGTTATAATCAATACAGTTATTTATTGCCAGAGGACTTTATCTTCAGACTCAAATTTCACCATTTAACTCAAATTCACTGTAGCTCTTTCCCTGAAGAGGCTTACCGACAATTGGTAACTGGGAACTATGGGGTGTGGAGATATTTGTGGGGTAAGAGTTGAGAGCAAAGTCTCTGGGGGTTGGCAGTCTGGGCTGAATGTCACCTCTGCCAGTTGCCCCCATTGTCTCAATGCTTCCCTCTGTAAAATCAGGTGTTAATAATGGTACTTGATATGAAAGATCATTGTGAATTACGTAAATTAATAGAAGCTTAGCGCAGAGTAATTGCTATATACATGTTAACTTTACTAAACCACATACTAAAAAGCCATGTGATTTAAAAATATACAGAGGCATATGGACTATGAAAATAAAGTGTAGAGATCTTGATTTCCTATAATAAGGTCATATGTTAGGCAATGAATGAAGGATAATTTTTCTTTTAATTGGAGGATAATGCAATAGGTATTAGTATTGAGGCTGCTTTATAGCTAAGAATTGCACCATGAACATAAAAGCTATTTATTTCCAAAATGGACATGGCTGGAAATAGAACAAAGTGTTTTAGAACTTCCCAGACTGAAGAAAAAATGGGTTAAAACAAATAACTCAGTAAAAAAAAAAAATGGAGCCACTTATCATTTGACCTGATGAAAAGATAAAATAGCCTCTGTCTTTAAAAGCTTACTCTTTAGCAGGAAATATAAATAAGTGTGTGACAAGTGTATGCCAGAGGTGAACCCAGGGTGCCACAAAAAGTCCCTAATTGGGCCCTGCTCTCCAATTTCAGTTAAACTTAGGCCACTGGGCTTAAATCCTGGTTCATGACTTACAAGCTATGTCATTCTCAGCATAGTACTCAATTCCTCTTTTTCTTATTGTGGAAAAAGCTCCCAAACATAGTGTTTTTGCCCACATGACTTTTTTTTTTTTTTTTCTCAGTGGCAAGGTCAAATTTCCCTTCACTTTCATGATTCCTTCCTATGAGGTTTCACTTCAGCAAGACTGACTCCCTACAGGTTTACTTCTTGCAAAATTCCAACGCAATCAGCTCTGTGTGATGTTGAAGGACAAGGCGGCTGAGTCCCTGGGACGTGCCCTGTGGACAGATGCAACCACAAGGCTGGGACCCCTGTTCACGCCAGGAATGTGGCTGGGGCTGCCACGGTCACAATTACTGAAGTGGCAGATGGTGCAACTGGCCCACCTCATCACATGGCTGTCGGCACAAAACTGGGGACACTCCAACCTCTGTCACGTGAGAGGAAGGGCTGGTGCTTCCTTACCCATGATACTGAGGAGACAGAGTAACGCTAGAGGAATGTGAAATTTTGCAGAGGAGCAGAGACTAAATACATATCCTTAGATCCTAGTTCCATCTGCTTGTTTAGCCGTCTTCTACTTGCACCTCCTTATCTCAATAAAAGTATCTTCCCTCTCCCGGCTCCCACCTGGCAGAGTAATCGTGGCGTTCCAACTACAGTGGACAGAGCTATCAGAGATCTGCTGGGGTGGGACAGAGTAACAAAAGTTTCCAACTAGTCTCTAAATCACATTTTTTTTTTTAGCAATTATCCACTCCAAACCCAGGCTTTATCACTTTGGTAGAGTTTCTTATCCCTACTTCAGTTCCAGTTTTTTTATTTGCTTGTTTTTTTGATATTACAACTTAACACTAGTGCCTTTAATAAGGGGCATATCCAATCATATTTTCACTAATCAGTTGAGAATTGGACCATTAGGCTAAAATTAAATTTTAATCAATAAGGTCAGATGACTACATCCTTAAATTTTTACTCTCTCCTACACAGGACACTTTGCATTGCTTTTGACAAATTGTTTGTATACGTGTATACATATTTATGGGCGGCTACAACAATTATTGGCAAAATGTTACATTGAACACTGATAGTTTTTTCTCTGTGTTCGGTGTTTGGTTTTGTGTAACTGTTTTACCTGCCCAAAAAGAAACAATCAAAAATGCTCATTTGCATTCAGATGCTGCTTGCTATTTTCTTTTCAGTTAAACACGGGAATTGTTATTATTGGCAAATTGACCATACAACATTTAGATAGAAATTGCCTCTGTATTCATGCTTTATTTAAAGCACGAATGTCTCTTCAACTTTCCAAACGCACTTCCCTTTTTCTGTATTTCAGGTCTTTTGTGATTTTTAGTAATCAGTTTTTTAATTGCTTTTTAAAAATGAATTCTCTAACACTGGCATCAAACTGTGCTTTAGAATTGGATTTAGGTTTTTTCCTAAGGCATTATTTGGAACATCAATAATGCTTTATAAAATATAGAAGAAAAGACACCCTAAGTGAATTGACTATACCAGTTTAGATTAAAATAAGATATTGAAAAGAGACCGAAACCACTTCTTTTAGTGGAAAAAAGTATTTCTTCTTCAGTGTTACTTGGAATATACTCATGACCTTTTAAACTTTCTTTATCAAGCTGTAGCTCTTGTTTTATTAGAGCTACAAGTTCTGAATATCTCCCAAGTCTGGCTCTTAGCCCTCTGCTCTTATCTATTTATATCCCTCAAGCCCATGGCTTTCTTCTCACCTCTCTATATGGGTGATATCTAGCCTGACCTAAATTCTAGCTTTAAATGTCTAAAAGTTGCTAGAATATACTTTTGTTAGACATCTTGAACTAAAAAGTCCAAAACTTGAGGTTTGGTGTTTTATTTTTTATGATTGCGTCCGTCGGTAAAAAGGAGATAAATCTCTATCATGCCTGCTCAAAAATATTAGCATTCCTATTTTATTGGCTCCTTTGCAGAACGTTAGTTCACATGCAAATTTTAAGCTGAGTCATATAAGCTAACTTCTAAAGAAGTAACTGTATCAATATATCACTGTGCTCCTATGCTTCGATTTTTATTTACATATTTTACTGAGGTTAAAATAAATAAGATTAAATTTACCATCATAACCATTTTCAAATGTGCAGTACAGTAGTGCTAGCTATGGTCACATTAACTGCAACTGCTCTCTAGAACATTTTCATCTTGTAGACCTAAAAATCTATACCTATTGAATATCCATTCCCTTTTATCTCCTCTTCCTAGCATCTGGCAACCACCTTTCTACTTTTTGTTTCTAAGGGTTTGACTATTTTAGAGACCTCAGATAACTAGAGTCATGAAGTATTTATCTGTTTGTGGTTGGCTTATTTTACTTAATACAATATCCTCATCCTTTCATCCTTAATACAATATCCTTTGATCCATGCTGTAGCAAGTGACATCATTTCTCTTTATTTTTAAGGCTGAAAAAAACGAATATATATGCCTACAAGATGAACTAGTGAATTATATAATAGTTATATATTTTTAAGTTCTTTTATTGTTATCCTATTACAGTAGTCCCAATATTTCCCCCTTGGCCCTTCTCCACACAGCACCGGTCCCCCACCAGGCCCCCACAGTCAATCCCCACACTGTTGTCCATGTCCATAAGTCATTCGTACACGTTCTTTGACTAGTCCCTTCCCCTCCTTTCCATTATCCCCCTCCCCCGGTCACTGTCAGTCTGTTCCGTGTTTCCATGACACTGGTTCTATTTTGTTCATTAGTTTATTTCGTTCATTAGATTCTTCTAGATGAGATCATACTGTATTGTCTTTCACCGACTGGCTTATTTCACATAGCATAAGGTTCTCCAGTTTCATCCATGCTGTTGCAAAAGTTAGGAATTTCTTTTTCTTTCTGCTGTGTAGTACTCCATTGTGTAAATGTACCATAGTTTTTGATCCACTTTTACTGATGGGCACTTAGGCTGTTTCCGGCAATTGGTTATTGTTAGTAGAGTGGAATACTGTTATGTACACAAGGATGCATAAGTTCTTTTGAATTGGTGTTTCAGGATTCTTAAGGTATATTCCCAGTAGTGGAATCGCTGGGTCAAAAAGCAGTTTCATTTTTAGTTTTTTGAGGAAATTCCATACTGTTTTCCACAGTGGCTGCACCAGTCTGCATTCCCACCACCAGTGTACTAGGGTTCCCTTTTCTCCACATCCTATCCAGCGCTCGTTGTATTTTAATGTTTTGAAGAACTCCCATACTGTTTTCCACAATATCTAACATTTCACATCCCACACAAGGGATTCAGTTTCTTCGCATCCTTATCAACACTGTCTTTTTTTTTTTTTTCTGATAGCAGCAATCTTAATGAGGGTGAGGTTATATACCTCAGTGTGATTTTGATTGGAATTTCTTTTATTATTAGTGATGCTGAGCATTTTTGCTTATGCTTGTTGGTCATTTGTATAGCCTCTTTTAATAATTTACTATTCAAATCCTTTACCCATTTTTAAATTGAATTGTTTGTTCTTTGTCATTGTTGAATTTCTTTATATATTCTGCATATTAAACCTTATCAAATATAGGGTTTGCAAACATGTCTACCATTCTGTAGATTGCTTTTTCATTCTGTTGATTGTTTTTCTTTGCTATGCAGAAGTTTTAAAATCTAATATAGTCTTGCCCTGGCCAGTGTGGCTCAGTTAGTTAGAGCATTATCCCGTGGACTGAAGGGTCATGGTCCACCTCCTGGCAGGGCACCTACTGGATTGTGGGTTCGATCCCCAGTTGGGGTGCATCGAAGAAGGCAACCAGTTGTTTCTCTCTCACATTGATGTTTCTCTCTCTCACCCTCTCTCTAAAAGCAATTAAAAAATGTCCTTGGGTGAGGATAAAATTTAATACAGTTCTGCTTGTTTATTTTTACTCTTGTTGTATATACTTTGGGAGCTATATCCAAAAAATCATTGCCAAATCCAATGTCATGAATATTTTCCTCTGTGTTTTCTTCTAGGAGCTTTATAGTTTCAGATCTTGTGTTCATGTTTTTAATTCATTCTGAGTTCATTTCTCTATATAAGTTCCAACTTCAGTTTTTGCATGCGTATATCCAATTTTCTCAGCACTGAAATAATTTATTTTAATGAATAACTTTGACATGTAACATTGTGTAGGTTTTAGGTGTATATTGTATTGCTTTGATACATTTATATACTGCAAAATGCTCTCCCATGTAGCAATATTTATCACATTATATAATTGTAGCATAACATTTTTGTACTTATTATACTGTGCATTAGATCTTTATGGCGTATTTACTGCTGGTGACAAGTTTGGATCCTTAAACATCAGCAATATTATCCTCTCCTCCCTGATAACCACCATTTAACACCCTGTTTCTCTGTGTTTTTATAGGTTTACTTTTATGTATTCCACATGTAAGTGATATTATACAGTACTTGTCTACATTTGCCTGACTTAGTATAATGTGTTAAAGGTCCACCCATGTTGTAGTAAATAAGAAAATATCTCCTTTCTCATGGTTTATTTATATTTCATAATGTATTTGTGTCACATCTTTTGTAGCCATTCATCAGTTGATGGGCAATTGGGTTGTTTCCATATCTTGGCCATTGTAAATAATTCTGTGATAAAAATGAGTAATAATCCTCAAAATTCTCTTTTCATTTCCCTTGTGTATATATCCAGACGTGGAATCCAGCACCACTTGTTAAAGAGTGTGTATCCTCAGCAACTTTGCAGATGATTATTTGACAATATATGTGAACACTTATTTCTGGGTTCTCTACTCTATTCCATTTGTCTGTTATGTTTGTCTTTAGGCCACTACCATACTGTTTTGATTGCATAGCTTTGTAACATGTTTTGAAATCATGAAGTGAGGGACTTCTAGCTTTGTTTTTATTTCTCAGGGTTGTGTTGACTACTGAGTCCTTTGATACTCCATATAAAATTTAGGGTTTTTTTTTTCTTTTTTTTTTTTTAAAGATTTTATTCATTTTTAGAGAGAGGAGAAGGGAGAGAGGAAGAGAGGGAGAAAGCAGTGTATGGTTGCCTCTCACATGGCCCTCACTGGGGACCTGGCCCGCAACCCAGGCATGTGCCCCGACTGGGAATCGAACCGGGACCCTTTGGTTCCCAGCCCGTGCTCAATCCAGTGAGCTACACCAGCCGGGCGGGTTTTTTTTTTTTCTATTTTGAAAAATTAATACCATTGGATTTTAATAAGGATTGAATTAAATCTGGAACACTTTGGGTAGTGTGGAAATTTTAACAATATTACATTCCCAATTAATGAACATGGAAAGTGTTCCCATTTATTTATATCTTCTTTAATTTCAGGAATGTTTTGTAGTTTTCAGCATATAAGTCTTATACTGCAATGGTTAAGCTTATTCCTAAGTATTTTACTCTTTTTAGTGCCATTGTAAATGGAATACTTTTCTTAATTTCCTTTTCATATTATTTATTGTTAGCTTATATAAATCTGATTTTTGGATATTAATTTTGCACCCTGAAACTTTATTGAATTTGTTATTAATTCTAACTTTTTCTGTGAGCTCTATAGGGTTTTCTACAGGTGAGTTCATGTCATCAGTAAACAGAGATGATTTTACTTCTTCCTCTCCTATTTTGATGCTTTTATTTATTTTTCTTGCCTGATTGCTCTGGTTAGGACTTCAAGCACTACGTTTAGTAGAAATGGCAAGGGTGGGCATCATGGTCTTGTTACTGATCTTAGATAAAAAGCTTTCGGCTTTTCACTGTTGGGTATGATGTTAACTGGAGGCTTTTCCTATATGGCCTTTATCTTGTTGATGTAATTTCATTTTATTCCTAGTTTGTTGAGTGTTTTTATTATGAATTATGTTGAATTTTGTCATATGCTTTTTCTGCATTAATTAAAATGATCTATTGATAATCAAATGATTGATGATCAAAGTGATCATTATTTTTGTCTTTTAATGTGGTGAATTACACTGACTGATTTTTGTAAGTTGAAGCATTCTTACATTTCAGTAATAAATACCATTTATTCATGATGTATAATTCCTTTATTGTGTTTTAAAATCTGGTTTGCTTATATTTTGTTGATAATTTTTGCATTGATATTCACCAGAAATGTTGGTTTGTAGTTTTCTTATACTGCTTTTGTCTGATTTTAGTGTCAGGGAATAAGTTTGGGATTATTCCCTTCTCATCAATTTATTTGAAGAGTTTGGGAAGGCTTAGTGTTAATACTTCTTTATATGTTTTATAGAATTCTCCAGTGAAGAAACTTATTCTTGGAGTTTTCTTTGTTTTATAGTTTTTGATTACTGAATCAATCCCCTACTAGTTATCAGTCTGTTTGGAATGTTTTTATTTCTTCTTTTAAAATATATTTTATTGATTATGCTGTTACAGTTGTCCCATTTTTTTCCTCCCCCGTATTCCCCTCTGCCCTGCATCTCCCCCACCAGCATTCCTCCCCTTAGTTCACGTCCATGGGTTATACATACAAGTTCTTTGGCTTCTCCATTTCTGATACTATTCTTGATCTCCTCCTGTCTATTCTGTACCTACCAATCATGCTTCTTATTCCTTATGCCTTTTCCCGCATTCTCCCTCCTTCCCCTACCTGCTGATAACCCTCCATATTATCTCCATTTCTGTGATTCTGTTCCTGTTCTAGTTGTTTGCTTAGTTTGTTTTCATTTTTTAGGTTCAGTTGTTAATAATTGTGAGTTTGTTGTCATTTTAATATTCATATTTTTCATCATCTTTTTTTCTTAGATAAGACCATTTAACATTTTATATAACCAGGACTTGGTGATGATCAACTCTAACTTGACCTTATCTGGGAAGTATTTTATCTACCTTTCCATTCTAAATGATAGCTTTGCTGGATAGAGTAATCTTGGGTGTAAGTCCTTGTCTTTCATGACTTCTTTCCAGTCATGAATACTTCTTTCCAGTCCGTTCTTGCCTGTGAGGTTTCTTTTGAAAATTCAGCGGGTAGTCTTAAGGGAATTCCTTTGTAGGTAACTGTCTCCTTTCCTCTTGCTGCTTTTAAAATCTTAAAATTTTTAATCTTAATCTTTAAAATTAATCTCTCTTAATCTTTAATCTTGGGTAATGTAATTATGATGTGCTTTGGTGTGTTCCTCCTTGGGTCTAACTTCTTTGGGACTCTCTAGGCTTCTTGGTCTTCCTGTAAGTATATTTCCTTTGCCAGATTGGGGGAGCTCTCCTTCATTATTTTTTCAAATAAGTTTTTAATTTCTTGGTCTTCCAGAAACTTCTGGCCAACAAGGAGGCATAGGTAGATACACGGAGCTTCCTCGGACAATGAAAAGAAGGACAACAAATTTAAAAACAAAAACAACCAGAACTGCCAGAAAATCAAGCTATTGGAAGTCCGACAACCAAGGAGTTAAAGAAGAAACATTCATTCAGACTGTAGGAGGGACTGAGATGGGCAACTTGGGCGGAGAAGATGTGCTGCAAGGCCAGAGATTATGAACTGGGCAGTCCCACATTCTCCTGCAGATAAACCAGGAGGAACAACTGGGGAGTGAGAGAGACAGCACAACCCATGGTTCTGGCGAGGGGGAAATAAAGCCTCAAAACCTCTGGCTATAAAAACCTGTGGGAATTGCAGAGGCAGGAGAAATTCCCAACCTCACAGGAGAGTTTATTGCAGAGACTCACAGGGTCCTAGAACATACACAAGCCCACACAGCCAGGAATCAGCACCAGAAGGGCTCAATTCAATTGTGGGAAGTGAGGGAAGTGACTGAAGGCTGACCAAGAGCTGAGCAACTGGCATTGTTCCCTCTCTGACCATTCCCACACAGGCAGCACCACAATGCAGCAAGGTGGGCTGCTCTGCCCTGGTGAATACCTAAGATCCCACCCTTTAGAATGTAACAGGCATACCAAGACAAAAAAAAAAAAAAAATATGGCCCAAATGAAAGAACAGATTAAAGCTCCAAAAATAGAACTAGTGATGAAGATGTAGCCAGCTTATCAGATGCAGAGTTAAAAACACTGGTATTCAGGATGATCACAGAAATGGTTGAGTATGGTCACAAAGTAGAGGAAGAAGTGAAGGCTATGCAAAGTGAAATAAAGCAAAATATACAAGGAACCAACAGTGAAGGAAAGGAAATTGGAATTCAAATCAATAATTTGGAGCAGAAGGAAGTAGTAAACATTCTAGAACAGAATAAAGAAACAAGAATTAAAAAAACAAAAATGAGGAGAGACTCAGGAACCACCAGGATTATTTTTATTTCTTCATGATTCAATTTTACAAGATATGTTTCTAGAAATTTATCCATCTTTTCTAGATTACCCCATGAGACTGTATAATTAGTCATAGTAATGTTTCATGATCCTTTTTATTTCTCTGGCATGAGTTGTAATGTGTCCTCTTTGATTTCTGAATTTTGTTATTTGAATCTCTTCCCTTTTCTTTTTAGTTAGTTTAGTTGAGGGTCTCATGCTTTTATTTTAAGAAAGATAACTTTTTAATTTTTCTTTTCTTTTCACTGAAACAGTCATTAACCTTAACACTGAATAATATGCACCATTTACATACTTGGTATTTTAAGAGTAAAATGAAATTCAGGCGACCCTGTGGTGGGGTGTCGTCTTAGTCTTCTTGGGTTGCCATAGCAAAATACCATAGACTGTGCAGTGATCTCACTTCTGGGAATATATTGAAGAAACCTAAAACACGAATTTAAAGAACATAAGCGTCCCTTTGTTCATTGCAGAGTTATTTATAACTACCAAGATATGGCAGCAGCCCAAGTGTCCATCAGTGGATGAGTGAATTAAACAAGTATGAGGTCCGGCTTGTGTAGCTCAGTGGACTGAGCGCAGGCTGGGAACCAGAGGGTCCCAGTTCAATTCCCAGTCGGGACACATGCCTGGGTTACAGGCCAGGTCCCCAGTGAGGGCCATGTGAGAGGCAACCATACATTGCTCTTTCTCCCTCCTTTCTCCTCTCTCTAAAAATAAATAAATAAAATCTTAAAAAAAAAAAAAAACAAAAACAAGTACGAGACATTTACACTATGATATATTACTCAGCTATGAAAAAGAAAACAATTTCATCCTTTACAACGGCATGGATAGACCTGGAAAATATTATGCTAAGTGAAATAAGCCAGTCAGAGAATGACAAATACTGTATTATCTCATTTATATGTAGAATCTAATGAATAAACCAAACTCACAAGTGAAATAGAGACACACTCATAGATAGAGAGCAAGATTACAGCTATCGGTGGAGGGAGGTTAAGGGGTAGAGGGATAGAGCAAAAAGGACTCATAGACATGGACAATAGTGTGGTGATTGCAGGGAGGAGGGAAATGTCAGGGGTTAAAGGGTAATGGAAAGATACAGTACATTTTTTTTAATTAAAAAAAAAGAAACATTTTCACACAGTTCTGGAAGCTAGATCAAGGTGAACTGGGTCAAATTCTGATACGGATGCTCTTTCTAGCATCCTGCTGTGAAAGATCTTCTTGCTGTCCTCACATGGAGAGGGGAGAGCGATCAAGCTCTCTAGGGCTCTTCTTAAATATACACCAACCTAATTGGATCCAGGCCCCACCTTTATGACCTTATTTAATTATATCCTTACAGGTTCTATTTCCAAATAGAGTAACACTGGGGACTAAAGCAACATATGAATTTTGGGGGACACAATTATATTCTTAGGAGATGTGCCTAGAAGAAGAAAAAAAGATTTTTGTTTAGTGCAAAATAGATTTCCTTTCACCAAGAAGAGGACATTGACAAAAAACATCCAAATGTGGTTTTGTTACTACAAATTTTTTTTCTATATTTTTTCAATTTCTTCCAGTATCTTTAATAAAGAATCACTTGTGGGAAATGGCAGAAATGCACTGAAATTAGCTGGGGGAAAAATAAACAGCATTTCCTATGGAATTATAATACAGAAACAGAGCCAGATTTTATAAGTTGTACACATTGCCTAAGTTTTTCCTTAATTGTTTAATATTATCTAAATCTTATACTAAATATACACATAACAACAATAGAAAAATCTATTTTTGACATATGCTCAAGTCAATAATATTTTATAGACATTTTCAAAAACAAAACAATATCATACACAACAAGTTATATTCTTAGAGGATAAAATGAGGTTTTTTTACAGTATATTCTTATCTTTTATTGTCCAAGATGGAAATGTAGGAAAAGAATGACATCACATGTTACCTAACTATGCTCTCCAGGATCCCTTTTCAAATGTCTCATCCCTAACGAAGTGATACAGTTTTTCTCTGCTTAGAAAACACTAACACCCCTTCTCTCTGGTGTTTGCCATAAACCTGTATATGATCTAGTGTTGCTTAGATGAGGCACCCTGTCCTAACGGCTTTACATAACCGCTGTGCTCCTCCTGTAAAAATGAGCTCAGAAACAAAGCATATTATAAAGACCAAGTGCAAAAAATTGATTTTGATTATTTATGATTGCATTTATTACGGTCAAATATAATTCAGTTGTTTCATTAATACTCCAAAACTTCCTTTCAAGAAAAGAGAAAAGACAGTAAAAATACTATTTAAAAATCACTGAAAATGTTACAAATTGCACAGGTATTAGAATGGCAATGATTCATAACCTGAATTAATGATAGACTTGTGTTTGTTTCTATGTAGTTTTAAGAGGAAGATAAATCACATTATGTAAATTGTGATAAACATTAAAATAAAGAAGAAAAAAATTAATATCTTCCCTGATTGAAAAATGATGGCCAAGTGAAATAATACACAAAAACTTTATATATAAATACCATGTAGGTCGATGTCCAATTCAAAGTTATGCATTAGCCCTTAACTGAACCTTCTTGTTAATACTATTCAATTTTCAAATTGAATCTAGTAATCACTTTAAACTATTAGGAAACTGATGTAATTTTTAAAGAGCATTCAAAACAATCTCACTCATATGTCTCCTCCTTTTAACTCCTTCCCCCGAATTTATAGCATTTTCCCCAGCTAATCTAGCCTTTATGTATATTATAAAAGCCTAAGTATATTATCCATAGGCTGCCACTTTCTGTTTGTTTCGATTTTTTTTTCATTTATTTCCTCATTTGTTCAACCAGCTATGGGCCCGTAATGAGGTAATCAAAGCAGATATGATCCTTGGCTCATGGAGCAGTAGTGTGGGGGGTGGTAAGCAAGCAGATATTAAACAAATAATTCCAGAAATATATAAAAGAGAAGAATGGTAAGCACTATGACTGAAAAAAAATATATAGCAGGGTAATGGATTAGAGAAGTCATCTAACCTGAGGATTCAGAACACACTTCTCTGGAGAAGGGTGTTTCTTTAGATCTGAAGGATGAATTGGTGTTGTCTGAGCCAAGTGGTTGGGAGAAATGCGTGGAAGACAGATCATATCTGAAAGTCTTGACATGTAAGAAATCATGGCGCTACAGGCCTGGAAGAAGAAAATGAGGCCATGAGGAAAGACAGGGGTAAGAAAGAACAAGGTATCTCAGCCATTTGAAGAACTTTGCCTATTATATTAATAACAAGGAAAAGTCTTTGTAACATTTTTTGCGAGATGGGGAGAGATCTTCATTTTTAAAAGATCTTTCTGCACTTTCTGTGGGAAATGGATGGTTTGTAGCATCAGTAGGAAAGGAGAGAGTGGTTAGCAGGATAATATAGTAGCCCAACAGAGATGATACCAGTTTGGATCACAATGGTAGAAGTTTTGGAGATGGAAAGAAGACAACAGCATAGAAATATTTAAGATATAAAACCAAAAGTCTTTAAAGGGAGATGTTTTCCTGGTGAGTAAAACAATCCATTTCAAGGTTGACTCCTATGTCTCCACCTGGTAAGCCAGATGGATAGTTTTTTCATTTGCTGAGATAGGGCAACTCTGGATAAGAAACAGTTTGGAAAAAAGATGGTGATTTCCCCTTTAGACCTGCTGAGCTTGAATTCCTTTTAGTGTCTGGCCTCAAAAGAAAGATTCTGAGTGATAAAGATTTGGGAGTCATAGATTACCTAAGGACCTTTCAGTAAAAAGGTAATGGAGAGAGCACTACATTATAGAGTATGGGGTCTGGGATAAAGCCTCAAGAAATCTAGATATTCAATATCGTAAAGAGAAGACAAAGCCTACCATGGCACTGAACTGATTCTCATTCTTTTAAATCTTGACACTTGATTTTTGTTGTCGTTGTTATTGTTGTTGTTTTTTGTTGGCTGAATCAATGACAGCTAAATTATCTTATATTCATGGTTCTAGCTCCATCGTACCAAAAAAGTCCAATGCATTCACGCTTTCCACTCAGTTAGAGGGTTAGGTGGGCTCCTATGCTCCATTATTTCAGGGATTACAGGGATGTCTCTTCTCATAAAGTTTGCTGGTGAATGAAATACAGAATCACTGATTTTCCTTTTGGCTAAAGTTTGTCATCCTCTGTTAACATGAAAAACTTGTATTGTCACTTTTTAACCAGCAACCATTTTGTTGTCTCTTAATTAGAATATATCTATAAAATTGTCTCCCGAGGATGACTTATAATACATCATTATTTCCTCTATTTGTTCATTATTAAGGAGAACAGGATTATTTGGATCAAATTCAGCATGTGAGCCAAATAATTATTGATCAGTTTTCTTTGTTAATTTCTCCCAGGGTATTTACATTTAAATACAGAATGAAGTTCTCTTTTAAATAAAGGGAAAAATAGAAGCCCTAATGTAAGCTATGCCTTGTGGTTACCTTTTTAGAGAATTTGAAGACTCTTCTTAGAAACAGTAACATTTTATCAGTTGTCACTTTGCCCACTAATATTCTTAAGAAAATTTTAAGTTAAAAACTAACTGGTGGATTTTCTCTGGTGAAAACCTCTTGTACAGAATACAGGGCACAATCATGTACATATTTTTTCTCTCCTATCTCCCCTAAGTAAACTTCTACAATTTGGTGTTTGTTTGTTTGTTTTTTTAATGGTATTCAACAGAGTTATGGCAAAGATATTGTGTGGTTCAAGGACATACCTTTAATATGAACTTACATTATAAGGTTTTCAAATAGGAAAATTAAAATAATTTAAAAACTAACCAAGCTATTTATTTATTTATTTTTAAAAGATTTTGTTTATTTATTTTTAGACAGAGGGGAAGGGAGGGAAAAAGAGAGGGAGAGAAATATTAATGTATGGTTGCCTCTTATGCGCTCCCCACTGGGGACCTGGCCTGCAACCCAGGCTTGTGCTCTGACTGGGAATCAAACCAGTGACCCTTTA
The DNA here is from genome assembly GCA_004026765.1 of Micronycteris hirsuta. Taxonomy (NCBI): domain Eukaryota; kingdom Metazoa; phylum Chordata; class Mammalia; order Chiroptera; family Phyllostomidae; genus Micronycteris; species Micronycteris hirsuta. Next base: position 936 of record PVJI01026768.1, on the reverse strand, counting down.
GTTTGCAGGCCGGCACTCAATTCACTGAGCCACACCAGCCAGGTCGATTTTTATTTTTTTATTACTCAGTTACAGTTGTCCTGCCTTTTTCCCCATTGCTCTCCTTTGCCACATCCCCCTCCACTCCCACAGTCAATCCCCCCCATTGTCCATGCCCTTGAGTCCTCTATTTGTGTTCCTTGGCTGGCCCCTACCCCTTCTTTCTCCCATTACCCCATCCCCTCTGGTCACTGTCAGTTTTTTCCTTGTTTCCATGTCTCTGGTTCTAGTTTACTCCCTTGTTTGTTTTGTTGATTAGGTTCCACTTATAGGTGCGATCATATGGCATTTGTCTTTCACTCTCAGGTATTCCACTTAGCATAATGCTCTCCAGTTCCATCCATGCTGTCACAAAGAGTAGGAGCTCCTTCTTTCTTTCTGCTGTGTAGTATTTCATTGTGTAAATGTACCACAGTTTTTTGATCCATTCATTTACTGATGGGCACTTAGGCCATTTCCAGAACTTGGCTATTGTAAATAACCCTGCTATGAACATTGAGGTGCATAGGTTCTTTTGAATTGGTGATTCAGGATTTTTAGGGTATAATCCCAGTAGTGGGATCACTGGGTCAAAGGGCAGTTCCATCTTTAGTTTTTTTAGGAAATTCCATACCATTTCCACAGCGGCTGCACCAGTCTGCATCCCCACCAACAGTGCACTAGGGTTTCCTTTACTCCATATCCTTGCCAGCACTTGTTGTTTGTTGTTTTGTTAATGATAGACATTTTGGTAGGTATGGAGGTGATATCTCATTGTGGTTTTAATTTGCATCTCTCTAATGGCTAGTGATATTGAACATTTTTTCATGTTTCTATGGGTCCTCTGTATGTCCTCCTTAGAGAAGTGTCCGTTCAAGTCCTTTGCCCATTTTTTAATGGAATTGTTTGTCTTCCTGG
>PVJI01026767.1:0-18570 GCA_004026765.1 Micronycteris hirsuta | reverse complement strand
CCTCCTCCATTTTTTGAATTCTTGTTGCTTCATTCTTTTCTGGTTGGATGTTTTTTTCTTTCTGCTGGTCCACTCCGTTGATTTGAGTCCCAGTTTCCTTATCTCTATTGGTTCCCTGCAGATCTCTCCTCATTTGTTCAAGCAAGTTCGTTAATTTTTCATTGAATTCTGAAAGCATCCTTATTACAAGGGATTTGAATTGTGCATCTGATAGGTTGGCTATCTCTTGGTCGGTTAGCTCTGGGGTTTTGATTTGTCCCTTTCTTTGGGCCATTTTTTTTTTCCCTTGGTGATCCTGTTACTGTAAGGGGGGCGGAGTCTTGGGGATCCCCTGTGCAGGGAAGTTCCCGGTAGTTGTGCTGGGACGTAGCCTCTGGGGGCGGGACCTGAGCGCACAATTGTGCCTTCTCCGCTCTCCTCAGCCACACCGCCTCCTGCAAGCACTTCAGGCCCCTTTGCGCTGGCTCTGGGGTTGCTCCGTGGTTGCTGGACGGGCTGCACCACTCGAATCCCCCTAGGGTCTCCCCAGCGAACTTTCCTGTGAGGCCGGGAGTTCTTCCGGCCGCGGACTCCACCCTCACAGGCGCTCCCAATCTGCGCCGATGGGTTGCACCCTGCTTTCTTTCCCGGTTTCTCTGCATTCTCGGCCCTGCTGGGTCCGGATGAGCCGGGCGCAGACCGCCCTTCAGTCGGTCCCGTATGGGTGTGCTGCAGCCACGTGGGGACCGCCCCTCCAACTGTGGACCTGCCGTCTGCTCACCTGCTCGCTGCGGGGCCGCTGAGCGCTCTCCCTTTGCTCTGCACCTTCTGGCTCACCAAACTAGATGAATGTATCTTCTTTAATTCCTTGGTTGTCGGACTTCCTCTCAATATGATTTTCTGTCAGATCTGGCTGTGTTTGGATGTGTAGATTTCTGATTTTTTCCCTTGTTTGGTTGTGCGAGGCAGTACGGTGCATTCACCTATGCCGCCATCTTAGGAAGTCCTATTTACTTCATTTTAACATGTATTTGTCTTTCTCCCATTGCTATACATTTATGTTATTTTCCATTTTTCCTATTACAAATAACACCACATTACTTAGATTTGTACATGTCTCTCGGTACATATGCAAACTTTCTCTGGAGAAGTTCTACATATCAGAATCACCTGGGAAATTCATTTTTGACTAAAGATGTCTGGCCTCACTTAAAGAGCTCAGCTTTTGATTGGTGTGTGGTGGGGTCCAGACATCACTGCTTTTCTTAAAGCTACCCTGGTGATCCTTTTCATAATAGGTAATATTTATTTTTACTCTGTACTCTACATAATGGTACCATATTAAAGTAGGAGTAAAAGAATAAAGTAAAGCCCTGGCTAGGAGGCTCAGTTGGTTGGAGCATCATCCCATACACCTAAAGGTTGCGGGTTCGATCCCCAGTCAGGGCACATACCTAGGTTGCAGGTTTGATTCTCCATTGGGGTGTGTATTGGAGGCAATGAATGGATGTTTCTCTCTTACATCAAAGTTTCTCTCTCTCTCCTACCACCCCTTTCTATCTAAAATCCATAAATACATATCATCAGGTGAGGAATTTAAAAAAAAAAACAATAAGAGTCAAAAGGAAGGTGAAAAAAGTGAGGATAAATACAAGATCCAGGACTGAGTATTTTTAAAAAAATGCAGCCCAGTGCTACAGGTGATCCAGAAATCGGGCCATGAGTTAGACAACTGGAAAAAAGAAACCTAGTCAGTCATATCACTCAATGTTCATAACCTTAAAATAAAACAATAATTTTTTCACGGAAAAATAGAAATGTTCTTATTAAGACTGAACAAGAAATTTTGCTGATGGTCCTCATACAGAAGACTGCCATGCCATGAGCATTATCTTCTGTAACATCCTTATAAAATGTGCAAAAACTACTTGAGAAAGCCATTGTTTATTATGACCTGCAAGGCGGCTTCAGAGAAGACAGACTCCCATATTTCTATAGCGTGCACTGCAGACCCCTCTGCACAATCGCTTGTGTGTATTTAAGTCTAAGGGCCATGATCATCTCTTATTTGTTTATCTAGAGTACTTAGCACGGAGTTGGGCATATAGTCAGTTACAAGATTTGTTGAAAGAATGTCACAAATTCTACTTTACTCTCATCTGCTGCCATTTACCTCGGACAGTATCCAATAGCGTTCCTTCAGTAGTATAAATATTTAATCCATGTTGTAAATGAATTCTTACTAACCATTCTTCTATAGCTGCAATATCTGTGTGAAAACAAAAGGCAAATAATTAACTATACTTTACTATGACATGTTGGTAAAATTTAAGACTAGATGAACAGCACCAACAATGATTACTTTTAATTTCCTAATCATTTGTATTACATTTATATATATTTTCTGATGTTCTTCCTACAAACATTTTGATGACACAATAAGGAAAAAGGCTTGTGAATTGATCTACCACCATAGCAATGAATCCAACTTTTAGATCATAATTTTAGATCATAATTTTTCTCTGAGGGCAGTCATGGATTGGTAAAAAGCAAATTATGCACTTCAGGTGAAATGGTACAATATTTTTAGAAAGTAGACTGTGATTAATTAAAATATACAGTGTAAACCCTAGGGCTGACAATAAGAACATTTAAAAGCATACATAATGTGCCAATATTGGAGATAAAATAGAATCACAAAAATAAGTCATATGAATGAAGACAGAAAAGGAAGATAGAAGTGAAACAGAAGATCTGGAACAAATAGAGAACACCTAATGGTAGGTTTTATTACAACCATACCAACAATTATATTACATGTAAATGGTCTAAAAATACCAATCAAGAGTCATATGTCCAGATTAGATGTAAAAATCAAGGCTGCACTATATGCTAACTCTAAGAAACCCACTTCAAGTAAGAAATATCAATGAACCAGAAGTGTGAGTGGGATCTGGGGAAGGCACAGATGGTGAACACAGCCTGGGAATTGCTGCAGTGGTTGTGCCCACGGGCCTGGACTGGGGCTGAAGTTGAAACCAGAGTGCACTCATGAGGAAGATGTCTGATCCAAACAGCCTGACTGCACAAGCTCTTGTGTCCGCCTAGGCCTCTGGGCGGATCTACACCCCACCCCAGCTAGAACATGGCACTTCCGGTGACTACTGGATCAGCTGGTACCCAAGCAGATCAACTGCTATTGGCGCTCTTGCTGTCACTGCTCTCTATCAAGCAGTTCCTGGACTTTGTGGAAGATAATGGTGTGAGAAGCATCATCTATGCTTCTACAAAAGGAACTTCCGGCACAACTGGCTAACAATGGGAGAAGTTGATCTTCTGATGGAGAACCTAATTGGTCTGCACTGGGACGGGATCAAAGTTGGCATACACGTAGTTTCCATGAACTTTTAAAACAGAAAAATATGAGCCCTGAAGATCCACAGGTCGTGGATAACTTTTACAAGTCTTAATTAAAATTAGAAACAGAAATAAAGACGTAGTTCTTATAATGGTACATGAAATGATTGAACATAAGGAAAGGATGGGTTTGATATTTTCATTGGGAGTAACATTCAACATTTTCTGGATTGGTTTTATACCAACATCTCTTTCCACATGTTTGTTAACCAGCACACACTTCTGTTGGGTGGTGATATTAAGCCTTCTCATCCTGAATACAGAGGAAGTATTAATCCCACCTGTAATGTGGCTAAGGTAGTGACAGATGCATATGAAACACCCAAGAGGCTGGGTGAACAGTGTTAGCTGGTAGACCTGGAGCTGGAAGTTGAGGAGTTCAATGCCAAACTCCAGACAAACATATTCAGGTCGTTTATGAGCCCTCCTCACATGCCATTCAAGCACTCAGAACAACAGTAGAACTACGTGAATAGTTATAGGAAAGGGGGCTCTCTGGCTGTTAAAGCCCATGTTACTTTGGGTAAAGAAGATTTATCCCTTAGAGAAGTGATTAAGGCAATGGTGCCCACTCTGAAAATTAACACCACAGCTATTCCAGTGCTTGAAGGTTTATTTTCTTTATACTAGTTAAATATTTTATGAAGCTAACGTAATCAAGACAGTGTGGTATTGGTACAAGATAGCCCAGAAATAGTAATTTAATGGAGACAAAATATTTGTACAACAAAGGTGCTAGAATAACTGCATATTCATAATTCCCCCAAATTAATCTCAGGCCACACAATGTACAAAAATTAACTCAAACTGAGCCATCAACCTCAATACAAAATGTGGAACCATAAACGTGGGCTAGGCAAAGATTTTTTTAGCTGTGACACCAAAAGCACAATCCATAAAATTAAAAACTGATAAATTAGACCTTGTCAAAATCAAAACCCTGATATTCAAGAGGCATTCTTAAGAAATGAAAAATACAAGCCATAGACTGGCAGAAGATATTTGCAAATCATATATTTGACAAGGACTTGTATCTAGAATATATAACAAACTTGAAAAAGATTTGAATAAGCAATTCACCAAGTGGCAAATAAGCACAATAGCCAGGCTACCACATAACACTTAATAGCAGATTCCACAGTAAAACAACACATTACACATTATAGCCTATAACATTTTAAGATTGATGATTCAGTTCAAATAAAATTAATTGGTACAGGAATTTCTCAATACTCTAGTTTTTCAAGTTCTAGAAAATAAGTTTACTTTAAACAAAGACTAATATAAATGTTATACATGTCAGAACAATCTACAAAAGAATTTTCAGATACAGAAATTAATTTTCAATTAAATTTGAATTTCAGATTAAGCACAAGTAATTTTTAGTATGGCCCAAATACTATATAGTATATGAGATATTTATATAGGATAGCAAATACTTTTGTAATATAATAAATATTTTTATTTGTTAAATTTGGGAATCCAGACCCATGACTAAAATAATCAATTCAGATCACTCTTACCTGTATTTTTTGTAATGTTTTCTCTGGGAATACTAATCAGCCAGTGAGCTCGATCACTGTACTTAAGTAAAAAAGACATCAGAAAACAAGGTTTTACAATGTTAATAGACACTTATTTCTGCCTATTACACCCTATCTCTTAAAAACAAATGTAAGACAAAAGCATCCAATGTACAAACCCTTTACCCAGTACTTTTATTCTTAGGAATTTATCCTACATTATCCTCACATATGTGTGAAATGTATTCAAGAATATTCTTCATCATTATTTGTAATAGTAGTAGATTGGAAATAACTAAGATGTTCATCAGTTATATATAGTCTAATATTACAGCCACAAAGTGGAATATCATACAGCCAAGCTCAAGGACACAAAGCTAAAGCAGTGCTGGCTTGATGTGTCAGAGGACAGAGCTTGGTGTTTACAGAGCATCTGGGAATTTAAGAGGGAAATCCCAGGAGCAAATGAACTGCAAGTATTATCTAAGTGTTAAATATAAACTCTTCCAAAATCCTTGGGCAACACAAGTGCAGAGAAGACCCACAGAAGGCCATGTTAAAAAAAAAAAAAGAAAACATAAACAGTAGTGGAAGCTGAAAGAACTGAGCAGATATATCAGCTGCTGAAAGCATAGGTAAGACAATTTGCAGTTTGTGCCAAGGGAAATAATAGCTTTTAAACCAGCACCAACAAAAATAACAGCAAATTTTCATAGGAACATAACAGAATCCAGAGTTGCTACAGTTGTTATCACCAATGTCCAGTTTTCAACCAGAAATGACAAGACATGAAAAGGAACAGGAAGGCATAACTGATATTCAGGGGGGGAAAGGTAGACTTGGAGTGAGTCCAGGTAGAAGATGAAGACCTCAAAGCAGCTATTACAAGTATGTACATAGATTTAAGGAAAATGTCCTAGTGAAGGAATGGATAGGAAATCCCAGCACATAAATTTTTTAAAAATACAGAAATAAAATCAAATGGAAAATTGAGGCTGGGAAGTAAAATAACAGGAAAAAAAATTTTCTAGATGAGTTCAACAGCAGATTAGAGACAACAAGAGAAAGAACAGGTGAACTTAGAAATATAGCAATTGAAATTATCCATTCTGAAAAAGGGGGAAATGATTAAAGAAAAATGAACAGAGACTTAGATATCTGTGGGGCAACATCACAAGTCCCCAAATGTGCATAATTAGAATCCAAGGCAGGAAAATAGGCATAGAAAGTAGCAGATCATTTTGGGAGAGAAATAGTGGCTGACAACTTTACAAATTTGCTAAACTTACAATCCAAGCAGCCCAGAGAGACTAAATTAAGGTAAACACAAAGAGACAATTAAAAAAAATTACTTATTTTTAGAGAGAGAATAAAGGAAGGAGAAAGAGAGGGAGAAAACATCAATGTGAAAGAGAAACATTGATCAGTTGCCTCTCTTACACACCTTGACCCAGGACAGAACCCGCAACCCAGGCATGTGTCCTATCTGGGAATTGAACCGGTGACCTTTTGCTTTGTGGCCAATGCCCAACCAATGAGCCACACTGGTCAGGGCCACAATGAAAGAATATTGAAAGTATTCAGAGAAAGATGACACATATAAGGGAAAACGATAAAATTAACAGCTGACTTCTCATTCAGAAACAATAGTGTCAGGTGACATACTTAAAATTCAGAGTGACATATTCAAAATGCTGAAAGGAAAGGAAGTAAATCAGAAATTCTATATCTGACAATATTGTTATTCAAAAATTGTGACCACTAAAAACCATTAACATTCATAAGTGAGTTCAGCAAGTTTTCAGTATACAAGATCAATATACAAGAATTAATTGTATTTCTACATATTTACAAAGAACAATCTGAAAATGAGATTAAGTAAGCAATTTCCTTTACAATAGCATCAAAACAACAAAATATTATATTACGCATATACTTAAGAAAAGAAGTGTACCACTTAGACTCTGAAAAATATAAACCATTGTTGTAACAAATTAAAAAATCTAATAGAAAAATATCCCATATTTTTGGAAGACTTAACATTATTAAAATAGGAATACTCCCAATTTGACTTATAGCTTCCATACAATCTCTATCAGAATTTTAGCTGGCTTCTTCACAAAAATTGACAAACTTATCTTAAAACTCATATAAAAACTAGCAAAATTCATACAGAGACTAGCAAAAACAATCTTGAAAAAGAACAAAGTTGTAGGACTCATTCTTCTGATTTCAAAACTCACTACAAGACAACAGTATCAAAGCAACATGGTGCTGGCTTAAACGAGCTGTACAGAGCAATGAAATAAGAATCCAGAAATAAGCCCTCATATTTGTAGTCAATTGAGGTTCAACAAAGTCGCCAAAACAATTCAGTAGAAAAAATAATATTGTCTTTTCAACAAATGGTGCCGGGGCAGCTGGATATCCACATGCAAAAGGATGATGTGGATGGACCCCAGCAGCCTCACGCCACATGCAGAAATGAACTAAAATGGATCAGTGACCTGAGTGTAAAAGGTAAAACTAGGAACATTTTAGAAGAAAACATGGGGGCTGCACAGTCTGCGAATACATTAAAATCACTTAATTGTACACTTTCAGTAGGTGAATTGTATGTATGTAAACTGTGCCTTACGAAAGTTGTTACCAAAAAAATGAAGGTGAAATAAGACATTTTCCAGGGAAAAAAATCCCAGAGAATTGTTGCCAGTAGACCTGCATTGTAAGAAATCTACAGGACATTCTTCGAGCTGAAAGGTTAAGCTACCAGGTGGCAACTTATACCTACAGAAAAGAATGAAGAGCAGTGGAAATAGTAAACATGTAGGTAAGTAGCAAGCAATCATATGTACTTTTTTCTTTTCTTAATTTCTTTAAAAAACATATGACTGATTTTTTAAAAGATTTTATTTATTTATTTTTAGAGAGAGGGGAAGGGAAAGAGAAAGAGAGGGAGTGAAATATCAAAGTGTGGTTGCCTCTCACATGCCCCCTACTGAGGACCTGGCCCGCAACCCAGGCATGTGCCCTGACTGGGAATCGAACCAGCGACCCTTTGGTTTGCAGCCTGCGCTCAATCCACTGAGTTACACCAGCCAGGGCTTAAAAGCATGTGACTGTTTAAAGCAAAAAGTATAACCTGCATTATACATACATATGTAATATTACTGGACTAGCTACTTTTTAAAAACACATTCTATAAAAAAGAGTATGCTTCTTGTTAATAACATATTTGCAGAATAAAATAAAATGTAATTACCAAAGTTAAGTTAAAGTGGAAGATGCCAGTATATGTACTATTTATGATTTCCAAGCTGGGAGCAAGTCCTCCTGATGTGAACATGCTTAGAAATTCCTCTGAAGAACGCTTAGTTGTAGAATGGAAAAAACACTGGACTTTCTTTAGGAAAGAGGGCAGAAAAACAAACAAGTGATGAGGATGCAATGGAGAGAAGCATATTACATTAATTTAAAAGTGAGAAGAAATCTATGAAAAGTAGATGCTGCTGAAAGACTAATATCTTGAGTAACTAGTTTCTGGGGAAAGAGTCTATCTTAAAAAACACATTTTCAGAACTCAGTAACCTATTACGCTAGTGTCACCACAGGTTTTGTTAATCCTTAGAATAATCTTCATGTCACAGAAGTGGTCATAAAACCAGGACACTTAATAAACATAGAGTCAAAGCCATATGCTGCCACATGTAGAAATCCTTATTTTGTGTCTAAATAAAAAGAAGCAACACATAAAGCAAGGCTCATTTTACTGCATTTTGCTGGATATGTCCCAGTTTTAAGAAACTATATGAAAATGTAGTAATCACAAATGGTGATAAATACTAAGAGTTTTAACTCATTTATTTCTCCCCGTAGTTTGGATAGGTTACCTGAGTTTCAGAGTCCCTAGCTATAAACATACTCGTTCCAAAAATATTTACGGAGCCCTTGCTACAAATTAGGCAGTGATGTCATGCTGGGGAAACGGAAGTGAATGAAACAAACAGAGGTCCCTGCCCTCCTGGGACTTACATTTTAATGGGAATTGAGAGGAAGATAAACCTGAAACCCTTTTCCTTTGTCTCGTCACTCTCCACAATTTATTCCTCTGTGTTGGGGTGGCGTGTAAGCCTTAAATTCTAACCATCCTGTTGGGCTCCTTATCATGTATAAATACAATTTTTTTCTCCTGTTGATTTGTCTGTTCTCAGTTTTCTTTATAGGCCCCAAGTCAGTGACCCTGAGAGGGTAGGGTTGATACTCCTCTACAGTTCTCATCTTAAAGAAGACCTAATGCCACAATGAACACACTTTGAACACACTTTCAAAACACTGAAAAATGTCCGACACACATAAGCCGTTTATACTTTTAGGTATTATGTTTACTAATACCACTTCCAGGCTACTACAACACAACTATCCAAAAAGTAGATTATAATTCCCCTTTGAAAAGGGCAAAACTGAGGATCAGAGAGGTTAAGTAACCTGTGCCAGGGCACACAGACCGTATATGAAAGGACCGAGATTTGACCCCGCCTCTGCAAGTGTCTCTTTCTCTAAAGCCTTTCCTTTCCCGTAATATATAAACACAAACAGGAAAGCCATTTCTTGACTGAAAGGGCATGCACTTCACAATAGTTGTAAATTTTTTTAAAAGTATGTATATGTTTGGCATATTGCAAATGAAATGAAAGTAAGTCAAAGCAGAAAGAAATGGAAGTAAGTGTGGGCTAAATGTATTTGTCCTTGTATGGTATTTTTGTTTGTTTTTATTATATTTATCATAGATTTTTAAACAATCTGTTCATTTCTTATTAACCTACATGTTTGTTAGCCTTTGCCGCATGGCTATGTTAATAGTGTGTTTTATTTTATTTTGCTGCGCGTGTGTATGTTTTGAATCTGCCATTCTTTGAATCAACAGAATTCGGTCACCCCTTACCCAAATGACAATTGCAATGTGGTACTTGTCATAAAAGGGAAAGATTATTTCTAAAGGTCAGTGAGATGCCTTTCTTTGTCTACTAGGCTACATCTGCCAACCTTCAAAAGTACAAGTCACATCCATAACTGAAAAGCATTACAGCCAATCTTTTAAAAAGGGGAAGGATGAGGCATCTAAAAATAAAAAAGCAAAACTACCTAGGACATTCAATGGCTAAATGAAATATTTTACCTAATTCCAGTGGAATGGAGTAGAGAGGATTATTTTTTACATAGAATTTTACCTCCCCAAGTCTGAACACAGGAGGAGCTATTTGAAAAGCGTACAGTGCTACTGGTTTTACATATGGAGTTAAAAGGAATGCAAAAGATTACAACGTGCTGTGAGTGTACCTTACCAAGTCATCTGAGGACAGGTACAACTTGATCACTTCTTCCTTGTGGTGAAACCCTTCACCAAAACAAGCAAAGTGCTCCTCTGTATCACCTAAATAACACAAATATATATCTTAAGTTACCGATAGAATTTCCATTCAAATCACATTTTTTAAACTGACAAAATATTTTAAAGGAATAATGATAGTTGAATGCTTTAAATCCATACACCTCTATATAAAATTCAAATCTTCGACCATTTTTAATATGAAGGATACTGAATCAGGACACTGAAAAGGAAGGTTTGACTGAATGCTAAAATAAAATATACCACATATGAGGCTATGGTGCAAAATTTTCAGAGGTGGTCTAAAAACAGTCCTTGATTCTTAGCTCCTCAACCCTGGTGAGCCTATAAAAGGGACAGGAGTTGGAGACTGGAAAGAAAATTTGTTTTAATAGATAGCTAGTAATACAAAGCTGACTCCTCCCACACAAAGGAGTGGAGTGGGAGGGAGAGCCTTCTTCTTATCTGGATCTAAAGCAAATCTCTTGTACATAGGCTAGAGTTGGATGGTGTGTTTTTATCCACACTGCCAATCTCTGTCTTTTGATTGAAGAGTTTAATCCACCTACATTTGCAGTAAATACTGATAGAGACTTCTGTCATTTTGCTATTAGTTTTCTATATGCCTTCTACCTTTTCTCCCCTCATTTCCTGCATTACTGTCTTCTTTGGCGGTGAGCTGATTTTTTTGCAGTGAAACTTACAGCTATTTTCTTTGCGGTTTCCATGGGGATTACACTTAACATCCTAAAGGTAAACACTCCAATTTGAACGTATAGCAGCTTAGCTTCAATGAGGCACAAAAACTATTCCTTTACAGTTCCATCTGCACTCTTTTCAGTTGCTGATGTCACAAAATTACATCTTTGTACATTGTGTGCCCCAAAACATAAACAAATATTTTTATTTATTTTTTTAAAAGATTTTATTTATTTATTTTCAAAGAGAGGGGAAGGGAGGGAGAAAGAGAGGGAGAGAAACATCAATATGTGGTTGCCTCTCATGCACCCCCCACTGGGGACCTAGCCTGCAACCCAGGCATGTGCCCTGACTGGGAATTGAACCGGCGACCCTTTGGTTCACAGCCCACACTCAATCCACTGAGCTACACCAGCCAGGCCATAAACACATATTTTTAAAAGCATTAATCTCTTAAGTCATGTAGAAAATAGGATCTAGAGTTACAACCAAAATTAACCAAAGTTATGATAATACTAACTTGTAGACTAATATATTTTTAAAAAGTATTCATTTCTTAAATCATGTAAAAAAGTAGAGTCACAATCCATTGTTACAATAATACTAGCTTTTATAATTGCCCAAATATTCACCTTTATTTCTCTGCATGGCTTCAAGTACTGTCTAGTGTCCTTACAGTTCAGCCTGCAGGACCCCCTTGAGAATTTCTTGCCAGGCAAACCTAGTGGGAACAAACTCCCTTGGCTTGTTTATCAGAAAGTGTCTTAATTTCTCCCTCAATCTCAAAGGGAAGTTTTCCTAGATAGAAAACTCTTGGTTGACAGGTTTTCTCTTTTAGAATTTTGAATATATTAGCCAAATGCCTTCTGGCCTTCAAAGTATCTCATGAGAAATCTGCTATTATCTTATTGAAACTACTTTGAACTTAATGATTTGTTCTCTCTTGCTGTTTTCAAGATTCTTTATCTTTGGTTTCTGAACATAAGATTCTAATGTGTCTCAGTGTGAGTCTATGTGAGTTTATTTTACTTGGAGTTTGTTGAGCTTCCTAAATGTTTATGTTGATGCCTTTCATCAAATTTGGGGAGCTTTCAGCTATTATTTCTTCACACATTCTCTCTGCTTCCTTCTCTCTCCACCTCCCCGCCCTTTTCTTCAGTTATTCCCAAATGTGTGTTGGTCCATCTGACAATGTTGTGCAGGTCCCTGACTCTGCTGCTTTTCTTCAATTTTTTTTTTTTTTTTTTTGTCTCTTAGCCTCAATAATTTCCTTTGTCCTATCTTCAAATTCACTGATTCCTTATCCTACATGCTTAAATCTGCCTCTGAATGCCATCAGTGAATTTTTAATTTCAGTTATTATACTTTTTAGCTCCTGCATTTCTTTTTGGTTTCTTCTTACGTTTTCTCTTTATTGATATTTCTATTTTGTTCATACATTGTCTTGTTGACCTTCACATGTTTCATTTGTTCTTTGAACATCTTTAAGATGGTTGTTTTAAAATAATTGTCTAGTAGATCTGCCATCAGATCTTTTTCAAGCAGAGTTTCAGTTGATTTTTTTCCCTTTGAATGGGCCATGCTTTCCTGTTCATTTGTATATCTTGTGATTTCTTCCATTGCTGTTGAAGACTAAACATTTGAATTTAATAATGTGGTAACTCTAGAAATCAGATTCTCCCCCATTCCCCGGTGTTTGATTTTTTGTGACTGTGTTTACTGTGAGCTTGTATGTTGTTGTTGTAGGCTTTCTGTGAACAGGCTCAGCCCGATGTGTACACTTAAGGTTTTCTCGGGTTTCTTCTGAGGCACTGTGTTTCCCCGGGCATGTGCGCTCATTTTCTAATTTGCCCCATATACGGTGTTTTTTGAATGTCCTAGTCCTAGCCCTTAATGTCTGATTCCCAGAAGGGGAAATAAGTGAAAAATGAAGAAGGGGGAAAGGACACTAGCCCTTTAAATACCCTGAAAATCATCTCAGCCAGAGGGAGAGGTTCTGGCAACAACAGAGGTGAAGGTGGTAACAACAACAGCTGCCTGCCTCTTTGCCCCTCGGTGATCAGAAGCGGGAAGCAGCAATCAGCAATAGGAATACATAGCCCCAAATATTCAAAAGGCAGGGCCTTTTTCCCCCACCCTGGCTTCTGCAAGCTGAATGCAACTGCTTCAGAAACATGAGCACAGCTGTCTGCCATGGGGGTGAGGATGAGGTGTGGGCAGCTTGTGCTGTGATGAGTTGATAATGACTAAAATGAACTACGATTAACCATCCAAGCCTTCCCCTGGAAGTAATAAGTCTTCAATAGATTTCAGGGTTACAAAGGAATTACATCAGATTCCTCCAGTGCAATTATTGTCTGGGTGGAGAGACACGTTCCCGGTGCTTCCCACTCTGCTATTTTTCCAGAATCCTCTATTCCTTCTCCTTATCTTGAATCTGAGAAAAGAGGCTTTGATGGAACCACTCAACAATGTAACATATATCACTTTAATTTGGGTATAAACTCAGACTCCTATTTGAAAAAAGACAAGATGTGATTTGGCAGAGAGGATAGGACAAAGTTTTACAGGAAGGAGGTGGCTTTGTTGAGAGTCCTGCGCCACCCAGATTTTCTGGGGCAAAAGATGAATGCTTCCCACTGACCATTTGTGAGAAATAACTAGCATTGGGTAATCCAGGGTCCTGTCCTCACATGTCTCTCTGAGTGGCAAGTGGGTCATAGCAGAAAGAATTTGAAGGTCAAACTAAAGAATTTGATTTTCATCTTGTTGTGAAAATCAAATTCTTTATAACCAAATAACCTCATTATAACCAAAAAAACTCACGGGGCTTGCCCAAATGTTCATCCAAGGACAGGGGAGGAACTAGCCTCAAGGAGTGGAAGGTAAAAATAAGTTTCCTTTATGATTGATGGCATGTTATTCACTGTGAAACCTAACAGTGGCTATTCTCAAAATCCTATAAGAAAATGTATTAATGCAAGTAACACAAATATGGCTTAGAGTACATTGTGAGGTTATAATGTTAAACAGTTTTTAAAGTCATCCCATACCTGACAAGGCTGTCAGATCTGTTTTTTAAAGCCATAATTTGATTCTAAAGTCCAAATCACTTCTCTGCTTAAAAAATCTTTACTGACACTCTGTCGCCTAATGAATAAACTCCATAAAGGAAAAAAAGCTAAACAGAAGGAAATGAATGCCTTTGAGTCAGATACTCCAAGCCAGACTCTGGGTTTACATGTCACCTTGTGCCATAGGTATTACCATCTCCTCTTTAAAGAAGACTGAGCCACAGCTGAGGAAGATGAAGGCATTGTTCAAAGGTCACCCAACTCACAACAGGAAGTCAGAGTGGGACCAGAGGTTCCTTGCCTGAGGGCCATTCTCCCTTCACCCTGTGAGACACTGTGAAATGACCAAGTCCCTCCTCCAAATTCTGTAGCACACAACCTACACGCCAGCACTCCTGGAGTATTTGCGGGGTTCTCCTTCCATTCTCTGCCCCAAATTTTAACACATTTTATGATCTGGTTAAATATCTTTGACCCACCATTGGAAATTTGGAGATGCGGGATGTGGAGCCAGCTGTGTGCATTCTTCCATACCACGTCATATAACTGACGTGAGCGCCTGCGAATTTCCGTATCTGCAGGGCATTCTGGAACCAATCCCCTGCAGATACTAAGGGGCCACTGCAGTTAAATTCTGTAGTTCAGAAAGTTTTCTCAGTCTCAATCTACTAGCCTTATAATTCAGTTTATAAGTCATACTACAAGCAACTATTCATGGAGAAAAAAGAGATTCAAATAAAGTTTTGCAAATATAAAAT
This sequence comes from Micronycteris hirsuta, assembly GCA_004026765.1. Classification (NCBI taxonomy): domain Eukaryota; kingdom Metazoa; phylum Chordata; class Mammalia; order Chiroptera; family Phyllostomidae; genus Micronycteris; species Micronycteris hirsuta. The sequence continues at coordinate 3,734 of PVJI01026767.1, read as the reverse complement.
GCTCCTTAAATTTTAAAGATTCTATGACTTCTAAGCAATGAAATACTATAACAAAAAGAGAAGTCTCTATGTGTACAAGTTAACAATAGATTCACATTATTAGAAACTTTTGAACCACAGTATGATAAATAATACCTCTGAAAATTGGACGATATGGTAATGAAGAGGTACTAGAAGGAAAATATTTTAACTGTTAGCGAGGAAGGGATATAAAAGAGACCTCCTGAGAAGAAAATGGAGAATTAGAGAGTCTGAAACTTACCTTTATTATTATATATTATTCCTGATGAAAAATCAAACATGTTCAAAAGTAAACTTATAACATATAAAAATAGCAACTCCATCTGTTGAGAAAAATAAGAATTATTTCTAGTTGATAACTTCAAACATACTTTTGCGTTCCTTTTGCTATAAGCAACTACAGAGTTAAGAAACATCACTTCCCTTAAGCTAAAACGATTTCTCATTATGTGACAAGAGCAGATAGCATAGTAGGTGTCTAAGCTCTACATTTACTCCCTAACTGGTATGGAAGATAGTTATATAAATATGATTACTGCAAACGAAAGAGGCATGGTGCAGGCTCTTCTTCAGTGCAGGTAACTTCTGGAGAGGGGTGGTCATTTCCATAGGTGTGTAAGGACAGAACCTGACGTCAGGAACATGCCGAGGACGGTACGGCTGCGCCTTCCCCTGAGCCTTCGACGGCAGCGTTGTGGGGAAGACAGTCCACATGAATTCAGGGCATCCCTGCACATTCTTTTCTGAGTTGTGTTTGCAGTGAGAAACCTTGAGGGGTGAAGTGGTCTCCCTTGTACAAGAGCAGGCTTGTTTCCATGGTCAGTCTCCCAAGCTCAGGGTTCCTGTCCTGTACTGCACCCCCTGTGAGGGTGAGCGAGCATCGATGATGGGCTGAATTGTGCCCCTTCAAAAATTCATATTGAAGTCCTGAACCCCAGTACCTGAAAATGTGGTTGTATTTGGAGAAAGGGTCTTCATAGACATGATTAAGTTAGCAGGAGGTCATTAGGGTGGGCCCCAATCCAACATGACTGGTGTCCTTACAAGAAGGGGAAATTTGGACATACACTCAGACACGGGGAGCAGGTGGCCATCTACAAGCCACAGAGAGAGGCCTGGGCAGATCCCTGCCTCCTGTCCCTCAGAAGGAATCAACCCTGCCTATACTGTGATCTCAGACTTGGAGCCTCCAGAACTGCGAGACAATAAATTCCTGTGGTCGAAGCCCACCTAGGGTGTGGTCTGTTGCTCAGTGACCCTAGTAAATTAATGCAGCATCCACAGTATATGTCTTGGGGGCATGGGGAACTGGAGTGAGTGTCATGCTGCTTTGAAAATAGTGCTCTTACCAGAAAAATCTTGTACTATTTTGCTAAACAGTCAAATTCAGAGACAAGCACCATTAGAACCCATCAGTTCCTGACCCAGAAAAAAACTGACTGAGATGTAATTATGCTCCAGGGCCCCAGTGTGGTGACCGACATTAAGTTAACCTTAAAGTTGTTCCTACTCCGTTCTCTCAACCAAACATAAAAAGATCTCTAATTGTATTTGCATGGATATGGTTATATCTATTTTTGACCAAAGAAGGAAGAGCTTATTTTGAAAGGTTTTTTTTTTTTTTTAATGCTTTCATTAGGGAAAGGAAACCTGAGAGGACATAATTCAGGGGAGAGACAACTAAGGAGCAACTTTTGGGTCCTTCACATCTTTGCTACTTGCTTCATGTCCCCTTATTCTAGCAATTCAGCCTATATGTGCAATTCAGAGATGGAATGTACTTTAGAGTTGATATATGAGGCATTAAGTAACATGTTGAAAGTCTGTTACTAGCTAGTGACAAAGTTGGCTTAGAACCAAGTTCCCCAGATTCAATAGATCTCGTCAGCATACAAAGATGCCACAAAATGAAAATTTTAAAAAGTGGAGATATAACCTACATAATTAGATGTGAATTCTCACCAAGACCACTAAGTCTGCCCTCCACGATTCTGCTCCACGCCTCCATTAGTCTCCCTTCAGTGTGACAGTGTTCTCCCGTCGGTACTGCCTTCTTTCACTAATTGCCCCATGGTAAAGGAAAGGGGCAGACTTTGGCCCAACATCAGTTCTGCCCATTGAGAGGTTTGATCTTTGGAAACCTACTTAACTTCTACAAGCTCAGTTTCTATTCGGTAAAACAGGGGTAACATGTCACATGCTTATTGTGAGAATTGAATGAATAATATATTTAAAACATCTAATAGCACTTTTTCATGGAATAAGTACTTAATAAACAATAGCTTGGAATCCATATGTTTATACCCTGAAGCAACTTCTTCATCCCCCCACACCCTCTACTCGCCCTCTGAGCAGTTAGATTGACCCCCGTTACCATTCCCATTTAATTAGCATGAGTTTTACATAATTGTCAGATATGAGTCACTTATATAGGCACTGTTTCTTCGCTGGCACCAAGAGAATGCAGGGAATTGACCCCAAAGAAGGAACCTACCTCTTCCACAGCTGGTTCATTTGAAGTTACTCCATTACCATGCAATATTTATATGGTGTAAATTCGTACCACACTAGGGTCCTTATTTCTAATTGTAATTCACTCTTCATGGGACGCTGGACTGGCTGCACTTTCAGTTCTGTGTTTTCCCAAGCTTTCTTCCACGTAGGCTGGAAAAGAAGACCCAAAATCGGGAGCTGGGATTTCAGTTTACTGCTTGAGGAGTCCTCTTAACTTTGGTAACAGCCAAGCAGCTGCCACCCAGTACAGAGGCCTGCTTAGAAAATCTAAAGGACGGGCAGTTGGAATGTCCAACTAACTGCCTCTTGCAGGGGACCAAAGGTCATTTTCTTTAAAAATCTACAGGAGGTGGAGTTTCTCAAAACCTACCCTATTTATACAACATCCAGGGAGGAAGGTTCAGAAACTGACCGGAGACTCTCCATAAGGAACTGCGAACATCAGGGGATCACTGAGCGAGCGTCCGAGGAAAACATAAATGTCACAAGACCGTGCCAACTGCACAGTGAGGTTTGAGAGAAGACGGTCTATCAGAGAGCGCTTCGTACCTGTGACTGGTAGGCAGAGTCTGACTTGAGCAGAGAAGACCATACAACACAGTAAACTACCGAAGTAAACACAGGAGGCGTGGAGATAGGGCTGAGCTATGCATGCGTGGGGATCCCAAAGACCAAACGAAATGCTGATCTGTTCTCTAGATTTGCGTGTGAACATCCTTCGTGGGGTTGGTTATACCCACTCAGACTGCCTTTGCCTAGTGGGCCGAGACTAACCCCTTTTAACTCACTCAGGACCTAACTAGTCATGAGTGGTCGCAGAGGCTAACGGATAATTGTTTAAATGATGACAATAAAACCTGTTTTACACTCCCGTTCTTCAGAAGTCCCTTCACGTGGCCACGCAGACCCTGCCTCACACTCATGTCAGGAAAGAGGGCTGGTATCTGGGTTTAAACTATTCCTGGAAGGGCCTGGGTAAGAAATGTCTTTCTCTGACCTTTTCTGGTGATCTTGATCTAGAGAAGAAAGTTACTCCTCAATCTGAAATAATGTGCCAAACTCAACAAAATCTCTCTCCTAACAAGGGGTCATTTCCCAGGTCCCTGGGGCTCTGTCTTTTGTTGCCGGTTTCCCACTAGAGAAGGCAACCAAGCTTATTAATAATGAAAGCAAGCTGCGGTTTTCAGTCTCGGTAGCAA
>PVJI01026766.1:0-18564 GCA_004026765.1 Micronycteris hirsuta | reverse complement strand
GACCTCCGGACTGCTGGGGACCAAGGTTCTTCCAACAGACGCGCGGGCCTGCTTTGGCAACTCACACACCCCAATCCAGCTCCCTCCCACAGATCCTGGAGCAAACCGGGAAGCTGCTGCTACTGGATCCGCAGACCTCCCGGCTCCCCGTGAGGCCCGAGTGACCCCTTCCCTCCGAAGCAGTCTCCCTACCGCTGATCTTTCAGTTTTATGTGCGCAGTCCTGGTTGCCAATCTTCCCAGACACCGGAATACAGCTGGGTGATCTCTCTGTTCCTCAGAAAATCGGCCAGATATCCCGCCAGTGGGCCGGAGGAAAGCGATCATTCATTAAATTCTTAACCCCTGTGGTCAAATTTAAGAAATTCTTTCACCTTTTACAAAGTATAATTAAGACTTCCCAGAATATCAGTGAGGTGTGCTTAAAAGGCCCGAATGTTTTGAATTATGGTTCAAACTTTATTCTTACCTGTTCATTTTATTCCTATTGAGAACATTCTAAATATCAGGGAATTACTTTGATAATTTTCCTATTGTATGTTAAAATGGCTCACGAATTTGAAATGACAATTATTTTAATTACAGTGACAGAAAAGTTAATATAACATTACTTTCTGGCAGTTTGTTCCATATGAGTTCATTCAGAAAGTGAAAATGTATTGGATATAACGAATACATGCATTAGGTAGTTTTGGTATGTGAATGGTAATTCAGATCATAATGGTAGCCCATTTTTATAAGCAGTGTTTTAAAACAAAGTACCTAGGTTCTCTACTAACAGAAAGTCTACTAAAAATAGAGCACTGGTTTTCTGCATGTTCTTTTTTCTATTCTTTTTGCTCTTTTGCTTTGTCTTTTACCATTTCTTATGCTGATTATAGCATTTCCTTTCAAAGTTTTCTTTCCAAAATACTTATCTCTAAGAACAGTTGTTGAGATAGGGGCAAAACTATAATTTTAAGAATATACCTGATATCTCACAAGTTAAATGGGTAAATTTATTTTGTACTGTTTTTTAAAAATGTATTGTTTTTCAGTTACAATTGGCTCACCTTTTCCCCTATTGCCCACACCTACCCCACCCCATCCATGCGCCCACAGTCAACCCCCCCTCCCATTGTCCGTGCCCATGAGTCCTCTATTCGAGTTCTTTGGCTTGTGCCTTCCCCTTCCTTCCCCGTTACCCCCCTGCCCCCACTATGGTCACTGTCAGTTTGTTCTTGATTTCCAAGTCTTTGGTTCTATTTTGCTCACTTGCTTGTTCTGTTGATTAGTTCCTCTTATAGGTGAGATCACATGGTATTTGTCTTTCACCACCTGGTTTATTTCACTTAGCATAATGCTCCTCAGTTCCATCTACACTGTGACAAAGGCTAGGAGTTCCTTCTTTCTTTCTGCTGGGTATTATTCCATTGTGTAATGTACCACAGTTTTTTGATCCATGCATTTACTGAGGGGTACTTAGGATGTTTCCAGCACTTGGCTATTGTAAATTGTGCTGCTATGAACATTGACGTGTATAGGTTCTTTTAAATTGGTGATTGAAGATTCTTAGGGTATAGTCCCAGCACTGGAATCACTGGATTAAAAAGCAATTCCATCTTTTGTTTTTTGAGGAAATTCCATACTGTTTTCCACGGTGGCTGCAGCAGTCTACATTCCCACAAAAAGTGTACTAGGGTTCCCTTTTCTCTAGAGAACCTTGCCAGCACTTGTTGTTTGTGGATTTGTTGATGATGGCCATTCTAACTAGTGCAAAGTGGAATCTCATTGTGGTTTTAATTTGCATCGCTCTAATGGCTAGTGATGTTGAGCATGTTTTCATGTGTCTATGGCCCTTTGTGTGTCCTCCTTGGAGAAGGGTCTGTTCAGGTACCTTACCCACTTTTTAATTGGATTAGTTTTCTTCCTGGTGTGGAGTTTTGTGAGTTCTTTATATATTTGGGAAATCAAGCACTTGTTTCAGGTATCATTGACAAATATGTTTTCCCATATAGTTAGTTCCCTTTTCATTTTGTTGATGTTCTCTGTAGAGGTGCAGAAGCTTTTTAGTTTGATGAAGTCCCATTTGTTTATTCATTCTTTTATATCCTTTGCTCCAGGAGATGTATCGGTGAAAATATTGTTGTGTGGAATATCTGAAATTTTCCTGCCTATGTTTTCCTCTAGGAATTTTATGGTATTATTTTGTATCTTTTAAAGTATTTTCTCATTTAATCCTAACAGCATCCCTTTGAAACATACAATAAAATTATGCCATGAATTTTGCAAATGAAGAAACTGAAAAGATCTTTCTAAAGTGCCTACCCACAATTTTTGAGTGTTCCAATTTCTCCCATCATCACCATTATTTGTTATTTTCTGTCTTTTGATTCTGTCCTGGTGAAGGTGAAATCATTTATTATTGTAGTCTTTATTTACATTTCCCTAATGACTAATGCTCTTGAGAAAGAAGCTTTGTACTTGTTGGCCATTTTTTATCTTCTTTGCAAAAAAAAAAAGGCTACTCAATTTCTTTGCCCATTTTTAATTTTTTTTAAATGTATTTTATTGATTATACTATTACAGTTGTCCCATTTCCCCCGCTGTATTCCCCTCTGCCCCACAACCCCCCATTCCTTGCCCTTTACTTTTTGTCCACGGATCATACACATAAGTTCTTTGTCTTCTACATTTCCTATACTGTCTTAACCTCCCGCTGTCTGTTTTCTACCTACTGCTTAGGCTACTTATTCTTTGTACTTTTTCCTCCTCTCTCCCCCTCCTACTCCCCTGTTGATATCCTTCCATCCCTTATATAAATCCCTTTAACATTTCATATAATAAAGGCTGGGTGATGATGTACTCCTTGAACTTGACCTTATCTGAGAAGCACTTTATCTGCCCTTCCATTCTAAATGAGAGTTTTGCTGGATAGAGTATTCTCGGATGTAGGTCCTTGCCTTTCATGACTTGGTATACTTCTTTCCAGCCCCTTCTTGCTTGAAAGGTCTCTTTTGAGATATCAGCTGACAGTCTTATGGGAATTCCTTTGTAGGTAACTGTCTCCTTTTCTCTTGCTGCTTCTAAGATTCTCTCCTTATTTTTAATTTTGGGTAATGTAATTATGATGTGTGTTGGTGTGTTCCTCTTTGGGTCCAACTTCTTTGGGACTCTCTGAGCTTCCTGGACTTCCTGGAAGTCTATTTCCTTTGCCAGATTGGGGAAGTTCTCCTTCATTATTTGTTCAAATAAATTTTTAATCCCTTGTTCTTCCTTTTCTCCTTCTGGCACCCCTATGACTTGGATGTTGGGCTGTTTAAAGATGTCCTGGAGGTTCCTAAGCCTCTCGTTATTTTTTTTTGAATTATATGCCTTCATTCTTTTCTGGATGAATGTTTTTTTCTTCCTTCTGGTTCACTCTGTTGATTTGAGTCCCGGTTTCTTTCTCATCCCTATTGGTTACCTGCACATTTCCCCTCATTTCCTTTAGCATATCCTTCATTTGTTCATCTAATTGCAACCAAATTTCAACCAAACCTGTGAGCTTCCTGATTACCAGTGTTTTGAACTGTGTATCTTATAGGTTGACTATCTCTTCATCACTTAGTTGTATTTTTTTTTTCTGGAGCTTTGATCTGTTCTTTCATTTGGGCCATTTTTTTTCTTGGTGCACCTGTTACTTTAAGGGGAGGAGTCTTAGGTGTTCACCAGGGTGGGGTAACCCATGTGGTTATGTTGTGATGCTGCCTGTGGGGGCGGGGCCTGAGGGAACAATAGCGCTTTCTCTGCTCTCTGCACTTCCCTGCTACCCACAAACAAGTTGGGCCCTTCTTTGCTGGCTCCTGGGTAGGTGGGTGGGCTTGCGTAGTTCCCAGTCCCTGTGGGTCTCTCCAATGAACTCTCCTGTGAGGCCAGGAGTTCCTCCCACTGCTGCCTCAACGCCCACAGGTGTTTTCAATCGGTGGTTTGAGGCTTTATTTCCCTGTGCTGGAGCCTTGAGTTGTTCGGTCTGCTCCGCTTCCCAGGTTTTTCTCCCAGTTTATCTGTGTGAGAATGAGGGACTGCCTGGTCCACCAGTCTTGGCCCTGCTGGGTCCAGGTGGGCCAGCTGCATTTTGGCCAGGCATACCCACTGCAGGCCTCTCTGGGCAGCTGTAGCATTGCCCTCCCCGCTCCACCAACTGCTCTCCACCAGGCTCCACCCCACTTACCGGTCTGGATGAACATGTCTTCTTTAACTCCTTGGTTGTTGGACTTCCACTCAGTTCGATTTTCTGTCAGTTCTGGCTGTTTTTGTTTTTTTTTAAATTGTTGATTTTCCTCTTTTGGTTGTGCGAGGAGGCACAGTGTCTACCTACACCTCCATCTTGGCCAGAAGTTCCCATTTTTCAAATTTATCCTTTATTATCGAGTCATATTTTTTATAAATTCTGGATGTGAATCCCTTAGCAGATATATATGACTTGCAAATACTTTCACCCATTATGTGATGTCTTTTGAAGCATGAAAGTTTTTAATTTTGATGATGTGCAATTTATCAATTTTTAATCATTTGTTCTTTGGTACAATCTAAGAAATCACTAATTAACCCAAGATCTTGAACATTTACTCCTATGTTTTTTTTTCTTCTTCTAAGAGTGGTATAATTTTAACTCTTACAATTAACTGTGTAATCCAGTACTAGTTAATTTTTATGTATGATGTAGGGATCAAATTTGTATTTTTGCAATTATGATGGCTATACCATTTGTTTAGAAGACTGTTCTCCTTTTAATTTTATAGGCATCCTTGTTAAAAATCAAATGACTATAAACGTAATGGTTTATTTCTGGGTTCTCAGTCATACAATCTTTAGACACATCACACAGTCCGTGGTAGTTTCTTCACATGCATGCACTTATACACTTTTCTGTATATTGTAGTAGAGACCTTCTCCATAGCTTTCATTTCTTCCACTAGACCAGAAATCATAAATTCCTTCCTTAAAGGGCCAGAAAGAAAATATTTTCAACTTGTGGCCCTTCTGATGCAGCTACTCTGCTCTGATGTTATTGCACAAAAGCATTCACCGGCAGTATATGAAAGAATGAGCATGACTGATCCAATAGAGCCTTATTACTAAGACAGAAAGGAAGCTCATGGCTCATGATTTTCTGAACCCTTTACTAGATTCAATCTTCTAAGCAGCCATGGGCACTTAAACTTTTATAGAATTAATGACAAAATATTCTTTATATCCCATGTAATGTATGTTATATCCTCTTTTAGAAACTCTTTAGTTCATCTATGGTGCTCTTAAATTATGGTGTGGGTGGAATGCTTTGGCATATACAAAGTATGGTGAGCCCATTGACCCCTTCCTTCTGGATAGCCATTACTTCCAATAATGCCACCTTAGTTTCTGTGCAGCAGTATTGCACTTTTGGCTTATACCAATGTGTGATCACCTAGTCTCCCAGTTCTTTTTGATCATTAAATTTTGTTGAATTATGCTTCTTTCATGTTTCTTATGTATAGTCATTTGTTCTTTCTATATGGCATCATATTGATGTTATCCCCTAGTATTTCCATTTTAAACCAGATCTTCTGACTTTATCTATAGCTAGAATTAAATTGCAAAGTTTTTGTTTTTGTTTTTGAAACCAAACCAGGCTTCCCGGTATATTCCATGCCTATAATTCCGAACTTCCCTGGTTGATGTGGCTCAGTGGATTAAGTGCCAGCCTGGGAACCAAAGGGTCACTGGTTCGATTCCCAGTCAGGGCACATGCCTGGGTTGCAGGTGAGGTCCCCAGTGAGGAGAGTGCTAGAGGCAACCACACATTGATGTTTCTCTCTTTTTCTCTTTATGTTAAAAAAAAAGATAAAACATTTCCAAACCTTATGTCAAATTTGTAGTGGTGCTTTATAGAAGTGTAACACCCTAATCCTGTTTGAACTGACCTTACTCTACAGTATAACACAGTGAGTGAGCTCTGCTAGTGTTTATCTATGACTTCAACCAAATATAAGTTTTGCAACTCAAGAAGACATTTTAATCAATTCAGGAAGCAGTGAACCTCAAGAATTTTACCATTATATTTCTAATCCCAGTTTTCCACTGACTCTATATATTTAGAATTTTTATATCCCACCATTATTATCTGTAGCATAAAAGCCATAAAGCCAACTGTTGTGAATGTTAAATTAGGCACTTAAGATTTTCTGTGATTTGTGAGAAAAACTTCCTAAGTATAGAATAGCCCATCAAGGGGCTAAAGGGTCAAAGCTCCCCAGCTGGTAAATTGAATGCATATGGATTTAAGCAAGCAGGCAATACTTATAAGTCCTTGTATATGTGTTTTCAGATCTGGTCTGGCATACTTTGGAAACAGTTATTGTCAAGACAACTATAAAAGAATATTGAACTATAAAATAGAGGAGTGAGGAAGAATTTGTGCTTGGTTTTCTTTTCTTTTTTGTAAGGTAATAACTTTCTATTGTTTCTAATTTATGATTCTAGGAATTAGCTGTCTTCAGGACGATAATGTATTTCTGGGCAGCACAAATATGAAAGCTGTCAGTAAACTCTGTCGTTTATTTCCATTGTTTTCATCATGCAGTAAAAGATAAGAAGCACAAAGCTATATTTTAGAGGAATGACAGATTGCCCAACCATATGCCATGTTAGCTCCATAGTCAAATATGTTTTGCAGAACACAGTGCTTTTCAAAGCTACCAATTGCGATGCAAATCTTTTCACACTATCCAAACAACCTTCTTATAAACCAGTAAGACAGAAAAACTAAGGATATACCCCAAGAGAGTATAGGAAATGAGGCCGGTAGGAGATACCAGGAGAAAATGGGAATTGAGAGGTAGGGTGAGATGGTGGGAAGAGTCTGAAATAGAGCCCTGAGAATGCTGCATTGCCAAGCTGAGACTCATTTTCTTATGGTCATAGTCTCTGAATTTAGGAGGAAATTTGGGAGGAGATGAAAGTATACTAATCTTGGGAATAATTGAGGGGCTGACAGTATTGTAGGAACCAGATATTTAATGTGAATAATAACTTATTTGAAATATTTTATTTGGCTTATTCATTTATTTAAGTACTCTATTTCATTTATCAGAATGAAATATTTTATAAATTACAAGTCACATGTTATAAATTCCATGTAAAATATAGGCATTTATTTAAACATTGTGCCATATATAGTAAATTACCTCTAATCTTTTCAAGTTATCAATACACAAATAATGATTGAAAAGAACGTGAGAAGAGGCCATATATTTTGGTATGCATTGTTCTTATGCTATAAGGGGAAGCTTGTGATATCTCCCCATTGCTTTTCTCACACACTTGCATTTATCTTGCAACGGTCTTGAGGAAATGGACTTGTTGATGAGAGGTGATGAAGGTGAAATGATTTAGACCTGGACACACCTCTGACCAGTTCCTCAGTAATGAGTAGACACAGATTAGAAGTGTAAGAGGTTGCACAGGGGAGGTGCAGAGGCATCACGGATTCATCAACCTCCATAACCATTTGCCTGTGACCAGCCCTCATGGGAACAGAATTTCTAAGAAACCAAAAGTTCTGCTAAAAATACTCCTAAGTCTTAAGTATATGAGCTTAGACTTCAAGCTCGCATCATAATTTTATAGTCTAATTCAGTATTTTCTGATATAGCCAAATATTGTATGTTTTCCAAGCACAGTGTGAAAAAGAAGTTTATTTTGAGAAAAGTTAAAACAAAACCTACCTTGGTTTTAGAGACAAAGACAATAGTGAATACTTTTAATATTTGGTAAGAGAACCAACATCTGATATCTCATTCTCAAAGAGAAATAATCTTAGAATATTAGTGATTTTACAAAAATAGCAAAGGTGTTAAGAGGAATAAAATATGTAAACTGTCTGTGATTATTCAGAGTTTAATATGTATGCTTTTCATTTGGTGAATTATGCAGTCTCTCTCTCTCTCTCTCTTCCCTCTCTTTCACTGAACACTTTCTTTTACCACTTATCACTTCCAGAAAAAAAATGGACTAAACAGAAAGAAACCCTCAAATCATAGCTATTTCCATTTTCTCTCTACTATTCAGAATGTTTTTTTTAGAATTGCAACTTTTTAAAAACTAGTACAATGGAAACTGAAATTACTGTACAAAAAGATGAAAGAGTTCTGAGCAGCTATTTTAAAAAAAATTGGTAGTCTTTTGTATCAAATAGATTATACTCCAGTGTACTAATACATAGGAATATTTTTCTGTATTCAATATATGTCTATAAAGTACTTATATCTGTGCAATATCTGTGTTAGTAGAAATAAGTAACATAAAATTTGAGTAAGCCAGATAATTACAGAAAAGTAGGTACCCTACAGGTAAGAAAACAGATCACAATTAATAATGACCTATAGTAACAACTTCAGAGAAATAAGGTCTCCTAGAATATGACCAGGTGATAGATGGGAAAAGAATGATAGATCCCAGACAGAGTAGCTCCTCCCTCTCCTGAGAGTCAGCCGTTTAAAATGATCCCACTATAATGTGGCGAGATAGATAGTAACACATGGACAAGTGCAACAAGCTGCCTTACGAGAAACACTTGATGGTCTCGTATACTAAGGGGGAAGGTGTAGAGGTGGGAGACAGGCAGAGAGGCAGATTTGCCCTTTAAATTGTAGTACAAGCCAGACTTTTCACTGTCTCGGTCTCCTCCAAGAGATGGCAGAGAGCTTCAAGAGGCAGAACCTCCAGAGAGACAGGGAGAACCCTAATTCCAGAGGTCCCAGCTGATAGCCCTGGTGCCCACTAGGTTGCTATCTCCAATTCTTTCTCCCAGCACCACAGGACTTACTGAAAATTCTGGTCTGTGTTTGGGGGCTCTCCGGAACTTCTAACCCTTGGCATCTTAGAATCAGAAAATTCCTTGAGAGGAAAACCTCTGCTGAATACTGAACTCTCATCCCTGTACCTTTCTTCTTTCCGGATTTTCCACCTCTCAGTTTTTGGTTGCTTTGGCAGTCCTGAACTCCAATTTACTCTATGAATATTTATTGATTACCATATTTTGGGGACTATAAGATGCACCAGACCATAAGACACACCTAGGTTTTGGAGGAGGAAAATAGGAAAAAAAAATGTGAAGCAAAAAATGTGGTAAAATATTGAATAACATGAACAACATAATATTTCACCCATGTAAATGTAAACAGCCAGGTAAGCTACATTTGGACTATAAGACACGTCCTCATTTTCCTCTCAAATTTGGGGGGAAAGTGCGTCTTATAGTCTGAAAAATACGGTACCTATTGTAGACCAAATAGCTAAGAACTAAAGGAAAATTGAGTACAAAAACAGATATGGTCTTTGCCCTCATACAATTTAAAATCTATTGTATGACTTAGAAATAACCAAATAATTACATACAGACAAGTAAAACTGAAATTGAGGTGAGTGGAAGGAAGAACAAAGAGCTTCAAAACCAAGTGAGAGGTGAATTTACTGGGGAGGTCAGGGGAGGATCCTTTATCTCTGATTAGGGGGCCATACGGGGCAATCAAGGGAGTTGGAGAGTGAAGAGCATTCCTGAAACAGGGAGCACGAAGGTGAGAGTCTATGCATCCTTGTGAGAATAAGAGCCCCAAAGACCGATGTGCCTGAATGAGAGAGTGACTTGTGAAAAGACCCTGTATGATGCTGGAGGACAGTTCCTGCAGTGTCTCTTAGGACAAGCCTTATCTTTATTTTCAAAGCAATGATAGGTCATTGAAAGATTTTAAGGAAGGGAGTATCATGGTGGGAAGTGTTTATTGGAAGTATTACCTGGCTGCATTGTAGCTAATGGCCCATACTTCATTAAATATTACAATAACAATTTTACCGCTGAGGAGACTAAAATGCAAAGAGATGATCAGACATATTCATGGCCTTAGGGATAATAAGTGATGCAGTTGAGACTGAAGCTCACAATTCTATTTCCTGGCCTGGCGGTCCTCCCTCTAATCCAGGTTGCCTTATGTGAAAGGGCAGAACACACGTAGACCTGAAGGTAAACAAATGCCCATGGTTTGGATTGGCTGTCTGATGGCACCTGGAGAGGGGACATCCATCCTGGGCATTTTTTTTCACTGTTGTAGCTGTGTCCCACAAATTTCAATGCACAATGTTTTCATTACCTTTTAGTTCCTAAATATGTTCTAACATCAATTAGGAATTATTTTTTGACTCATGGGCAATTTAGAAGTGTTTTTTAAACTTCTAAACATGAAATTTAACAATTAACTCTTGAATGTCTAAACTAAGTTATGCTGCGGCTGGATAATATACTTTATATAGAATGCTGACTCTGACTGGACTAGTAAGTGGTCAGTTTTCACCACCATTCCGTATGCGCTGGAAGACTGTGTGTATTGTTTTCTCTGTCCATTAGCTCAAACTCGCAAACTCTCTCATTCACCATATCTTCCATATCCACTGACTTTGTCTGCCTGCTGCATCAATTCCTAAGAGATATTAAATATCTCCCTTTTTTTGTTGTGAATTATTGATTTCTCCTTGTAGCTATGTCAATTTTTTGAAGCTATGTCACTGGAGTGCATATTAGAACTGTTCTATCTTCCGGGTCAGTTGAGCCCCTTTTCAATCTGTGGCGATAATCTCTATCATTAGCAGTGCTTTTTACATTAAAGTCTACTTTGTCTAATAACACAGCCACACCAGCTTCCTTTTGGTTACAATTTCTGCCTTTTAACTGAAGTTTAGTCAAAATAATTTTTATTAATGCTTAATTAAAATACAACTCACATTCCATAAAATTCATCTGAGTTTTGTCAATTTGCATTCATTTTAACTGCTTATATTTTCAATGGATGAAAAAAGGAGGGGAAAAAAAGAGAATTTCTTCCCAGGCTGGTAGAGAAATTGATGTAATGTGAGGCATAGCTGAGGTAACTAGGCATGTTTATCCTGAAGTAGACCAAAGGTGGATAGTGGGAGCGTGTTAACTGTCTTCAAATGTTGTAGAGCGTGAATTTCTTCTGCAGGATTCCAGAGAGCTAACCAAGGCCAATGGGGTTAATGTACAAGGAAACACGTTTGAGGTGCTTAGAATTCTCTAGGGATGGGTGTTGTCACAACTGCAGTGGAGTTTTCCTAGTATTGAAAGTATATGAGCAGAGCTGAATAACTACACGTCAGTGATATTGTAGAAACCATTTGTGGGTGGGTAGATGAACCTGGCGATGTCTGACAGTTCTCCCTACTCTTTAAGTCCGTGATTGCCTGATATAGAATTACATGTAATGCTTCACATTTGTTAAATGATAGAAGAATCCAAATATACAAGTAAGGTTAAAATACCTACAGTGCAAATAAACTTGCTCCTAGTTCAAACTACTTTTTAATTTTAAAAATATCCTTCTAATACAATGGTTGTAATGCCTAAGACACAGTTAGAAGCCAGGTTCTAGGTAGTGTGGCAAGTTAGAAATGCCCAGTTATGTAATAAAACATCAATCCCTTTAAAAGCTTTCTTGAGATGTATTGATCATTAATAAAACAAATTTTAGACAGGCTATAAATTGCTGTATATGTAAAATAAATGGAGAATTATTATCAGGCTTTATATCTAACTTGATAGTTAATATAAAATTGATGGTTCCTTTGTTAGCATGAGGCATTATTAATGTGCTTAGCTTGCAGCTAGCAATGTTTCCTACTACCACAGAGAGCGTTTTCCTATTAACAAACAAAAACAAAAGCAAAGCTGTAAATGTTGTAGTTTTTTGAAGTAAAGGATGATACCTGTACTCTGGGAGATTAATTTATGATTGCTCAGTGAGGCCTTGCTACCAATAATGAATATTCCTTTTGCTTTTGCCACCAGATGGCAGAAGTAGGCATTACTTAAATAGAGTTTACGGTGAAAGTGTTTTAACATTTTTTTTACCTAATTAGATTAAATCAGGACAGACTATTGGAATATTTTTAATAGCTCTTATAACAAGATCAGTCATGGTAAATATGGGAAATATTAGCTATAAGGAAATTTTTGACTTAAATTCACTACAATTTTTAAGTATTTCCTTAGAATAATATTTTTCTTTATTTAAAAAAAAGTCTCACAAGGAATTCCCACTAACATGTTCTAATGCATAAGGTAAATATTTCAATTATTTATCTATAGATTAATAATTGCTGTATCATCCTAAAATTGGTTGATGAACGCAATATCAATAGGGGATAAATACAAACCAAAGAAGAAATGTATAATATAGTTATTAAGTCAAGACAGATACTTTTAAATAGAATTAAAAGTGTTACAAATAGAATATGAATGATCACAACACATTTATATAAAATAGTCTGGCTGACTTTAAAAAGTTAAAAAATAATAGAAATTCATTCAGATAGATCATAGGCATGTAAAAAAAATCATTCCAAAAGAATACATGTGTTTCTTTATTAAATAGTAAATGCTAATGCTAACCAAGAAATGTTTTAAAGAACAAAGATTCATTAGTGGTTTTTCCTATGAATTAACGTTTTTGTTTAGTCCTTTAAAAATTTCACTTTCTTGTATCCTGTTGACTCTTTTTTTTGCCTAACTTTATTTATTTTTTTATTCAGTTTCTTCTTCTTCTTTTTTTTTTTTTACTTTTTTAATTGGTGTTTGAATACAGTTTTCTCCATTTTCCCACCACCACTTTCCCCTGCCCTACCCACGCCCACCTCCTATTGAGTCTTCAATCCTCTATGTCTCACTTTTGGCAGAGGGAATATTCACAATTGGGAAGGTTGTCTAGTAAACGTTTGTATGGACACACTCTCTGCCAACCCAACAAACTGTTTTGATGATAATTTCTCAGTAGCATCTGACAAAGCTGCTTTCCTCCTTAAAACATGAGCTGTCCTTGATGTCTGATACCACACCCCTCCACATTCCCCTTTGCATTCCCCTTTAGTCCATTTGTGGGTAGGGTTCTCATCCTATAACCTGCCTGCAGATGTCAGAGGTCGCAGGACCATTTGTTTTCTCCCTTGACAACATTTCCCCATGTGATGTCGTTCATTCTCTTACTCCAAATGTTACCCATAGGGAGAAGTCCCCTGGATGCCCATCCCAGCCCATCTCTGTTTGTTGGCCTCCAGATTCGTTTCTCTAACTCCTATATCCAATTGCCTTCTTGAACTAATTTTTTTTTGTTCAAGCATATTCTCTTTTTTGATGATACTGGCTTTATGAATGAGCTAAGCTGGTTTTCCTGCATAATGTTCCACCTTCCAGTAAAAATTTCAAAAACATGCCAAAGTAAAAACTACATGACCTTCATTCTTAACATAAGAAAGTCTCACTGTGCAACAGAGGGTGGTAATAGGTATACAATATAGTATGATTTAATTTACTAGATAGACATCTAAATATAAACTAAATATAAACTAGCATCAGTGTGTATTATTTCATAAATGTGTTAATTCATAAAACTGAGATAAGATTCTTGGTTTGTATAGTTTGTTTGATATTGAAAAATCTGTAAACTTGAATATGCCTATGCTGTATATTTTATGTTTACTGCTTTCACCTGGCTTGGAGTGGGAAACTGCCCAAGGGCCAGTCTCTCACAAGGCTACCTACTGGCCTATGACATATCTTGGTGCCAAATGTCCTGTCCAAATGAAAACAAGCTATGGCACAGATTCACTTTGCATTTGAATCAAGAAGCATGGAAAGAATGAGATATTAGGCACTGGGATCTGCAGTTGTAAAGTCATGGATTGATTTGCTGAATGGGCCATCGCTGAGGCCAGGTATGAATGAGGCTGTCCTTGTGAATAAAATGAGCCCCCACTATGTGCTAAGCATTGTTCTGAGACCTTGAATTATAGCAGTAAACAAGACAGGCAAATGGAAGGAGTAGCATAGTGAGAAACCAGAGTGACTGAGAGATTTTTTTTGAAGTGCCCAAATAAGGCAAAGAAGAGAGTTTAAAAGTAATTAAAGGGGATGACAGGGTCCAAATAGTGCTGTTTTGCCTTTGGTTTTATATTTTTAGGAAATCTTATGTATACATACCTAGGTTTGAATAAAGAAAAATGAAGAGTAGGAAAAGTTAAAGAAACAGGTCGAGAAAAGTGACTAATAGTATTAAGTCCTAGATGAGGTCAAGAGTCTTAATTCAAAAAGAGTTGGCTCTTGTGCCAGATGGATGCCATCAGAGTTCTTTCAAGTTATTCAAGAAATCAGGAAAAATTTCACAACACCAAGAGTTAATGGTAGAACCTTTATTGGAGAAAGGAAGATCTTACATGGCCGGAATTAGCAAGACTGAGATGTAAAAGTGCCCTAACTCTCATTATCATCCCACAGAGAGGCACACCAATAATGGAGCATCTGTCCGACATGCAGCAGTTTCATTTTAGTGAAAGAACCGCTCAATTCTGTGTGTCTCGCTGTTAAGATATCAAGCATGAGAAATGGCCTTGTAGGCAGGAGCATACATTGGTTTGTGGCATCAGGTAATCTGGACTGGGTGCCAGCCAATTATGAGGAATTCTCTGGGAAAGCCAGATGTTTGACACCTCAGGAAACAGAGATTCGGGGGCCTAAGAAATTCTTTAGTCCAGTCTGGCCTGAGGAGAAAGGCATCGGTTCTATTGGTTCATTGACTCTATTGGAGCTGCATTTGGGTGTGCACCTTGAGCTGGAGAAAGTAGAGCCCATCCAGGTCCTAGAAACCTCCATGTCCCTGCAACGCAGAGTAAGCATTTTAGGTCATTTGTGAATATTTCTGCTAATAGTTTAACAGCCTTGATAAAGAGAGGAGATACTCCATCCAAAACTAGAGAAAAGAAGTGATTATACAAAGGTTGAGGTATTTGAGGCCAGAAGAAGACAAAGAAATAGGACTTTAAGCAAGGGATGCTCCTAATTTTCTCAGTGAAATGTGTTGGGGAACTCAAGGGATATAGCGAAAGTTTAAATATGGAAATGGGAGAAGCTAAGAAAAAGTGAAAAGACTGATAATGATGCTAAAGGCCCAGGTGATTTGTTTTTATTTGGGGAGCGGTTATGAATTGTAATGCTACTGGCATGTGTGTGCTCGTGTGGGCATGCGCTGCTTTCCTTTAACGACATTTAGCCTCTGTCTATAGAGACCAGATAAGTGACTATACAATTGATCCACATTTGGGATTTTCTAGGTGTATGCGATAGAAGGGTGGTCATTGGAGAGGCTGGTGAGACGTTAGTTCATAGGATAAACAATACATCGAGACATCCACATGGGATGAAACAAGGATTCAGCAATAGACCAATATTCTCTCTATTTCCGAAGCCCCATGAATTATAAGAGTGGAAATGTGAGAGACTAGGATAATTAGAGGCTCTAGCAGACAATGGAGTGCTCGTGTTTAGCTAGCTTTATTAGAGCCATTTAAAGTGAGAGCTATATATAGCATTAGGGTTTTGTTGCCAGTGTGGACTGAGGATAGCATTGGAATTAAGAAGATCCAAAATTTTTGAGTTCAGGAGTATTAGATAGCTCATATACATGAATTCTGAAGCCTTTCGGTATTATAATGGGGATTCTTGGGAAAGAAAGAATGTGAGACCTCCCAATTTTTAGCAAATTGGAAGAATTTACTGGAAATTCAGTTGATGTAAGTGACAAGAAAAAGGTGCAACCTTGCTTAGTTTGGTGGTTAAGGATTGCTGGGATGGGGCATAACTAACTGTATTTATTTTTTATTTTTATTTATTTTTATTATTTTATTTTTGTTCAAGTACAGTTGTCTCCATTTTCCCACCACCACTTTCCCCCACCCCACTCACCTCAACCTCCCACCCTCAATCCTCCCCGCCCTTTGGCTTTGTCCATGGGTCCTTTATACATGATCCTTAATGGCCCTTTCCCTTCTTTCCCCTGTTATCACCCTCCCCACCCTCTGGTTATTGTCAGTTTGTTCTTTATTTCCAAGTCTTTTGTTCTATTTTGCTTGATTGATTGTTTTGTTGATTAAGTTCCACTCGTAGGTGAGATCATATGGTATTTGTCTTTTGCTGCCTGGCTTATTTCACTTAGCATAATGCTCTCCAGTTCCATCCATGCTGTCACAAAGGGCACAAGTTCCTTTTCTCTTTGCTGTGTACTATTCCATTGTGTAAATGTACCACAGTTTATTGATCTGCTTATTTACTGATGGGCACTTAGTTTGCTACTAGCACCTGGCTATGGTAAATTGTACTGCTATGAACATTGGGGTGCATAGGTTCTTTTAAATTGGTCATTCAGGATTCTTAGGGTATAATCCCAGCAGTGGAATTGCTGGGTCAAAAGGCAGTTTCATTTTTAGTTTGTTGAGGAAATCCCACAGTGGCTGCACCAGTCTGCATTCCCACCAATGGTATACTAGGGTTCCCTTTTCTCCACAACCTCATCAACACTTGTTGTTTGTTGATTTGTTTATGATGGCCATTCTGACTGGTGTGAAGTAGTATCTCATTATGGTTTTAACATGCATCTCTCTGATGGCTAGTGATGCTGAGCATCCTTTCATATGTCTCTGGGCTTTCCTTGTGTCCTCCTTGGAGAAGTGTCTGTTCAGGTCCTTTGCCCATTTTTTAATTGGATTGTTTGTCTTCCTGGAGTGGAGTTGTATGAGTTTTTAATATATTTTGGAGAAACCTTGTCCCAGGTATCATTGACAAATATGATTTTCCATATGGTTGTTTCCCTTTTTATTTTGCTGATGTTTTCTTTAGCCATGCAGAAGCCTTTTAATTTGATGAAGTCCATTTTTTTATTCTTTCCTTTATGCCCCTTGCTTTAGGGACATATCAGTGAAAAAATTGCTCTGTGTAATATTCTGATATTAATTTTAGATGTTTGGGTTGCAGAACTGGCTAAAGGTCCAAGGTGATGATAGTAGTTCAAAGTTGCAGATAGAGGTCTGTTTTGCAGAGGGACAGTTCTGATCTGGAGCAGTGACCAGGGCCCTGGTGAAGCAGAGACCAGTGTGAGGATTGGGGAGCAATTGTCTGGTTCTCCTTTTGAGCCTGGCTAATGTTTAATGTGGACAACAAGAGAGAATTAGGGATTAAGCTGGGCCATGCTGGAAATCTTGTTTTCATATTTATTTTATTAGATGCGAAAGATAAGCAATTGTTAACATATACACTTTTAAGAATAAAGAAAACATGCATTAATATTCAATTTTTACAGTTCTTATTTTTAAACAAAGACTTCTTTCCTGGTTTAATATGGTAAACGTTAAAGCTTGTCACTCAACATACCTATTGGAAATGCAAAAATCTCTTTTATTTATTACTATTATTAAGGCACCCCTTTTCTAAAAGACCTGTAATTAGGTTCCTTACTAAATCTACCATAGTAACCATTAGCTTTGATGGATAAACCATGGCAATACAATGGTTTGCTTCCATTTTTCTTTCCCTCTAGTTTATACTCCCTCTGATAAACCCTTCAATACCATTTGTGTGAGCATGTATGTGCATGTGTGAGCATATGTGTGCACGTGTGCTCTCTGCACATAATATGGTCATGGCAGCAAGAGAGCGGTGGGCTTTCAGGACAGTGAGGAGCAGGGCAATAGTCTGTTTGACAACAAGCCGGGAGATTTCCACTCCCTATGTTACTCTTCTCCTTTCTCTCCCATCTGTCTTCTCTTCCCCTGCACCCTTCTCTGTCGGCAGGCAAGACAATAGGATGGAAAGTGTGAGAGAGAACAGCCAGAAAAAGAACAAGGGGCAGGTGTCCCAATGGTCTACTGAGGAGGAAAGGCAGCCTCCCCAGCTACGGCATTTAGTCAAGTGGGTAGCTGAGAACCGAGATGATTTTACACTGATAATTTGTACATTTTCTTTACTATTCTAACATAAAATCAGCTGCACCTATCAACATGACTACTGAGCCATAGCTTTAACACAGTAGGCCATGGAGAAAATCAAGCAGCGAGGGGCCAATCTCAGAAACTGTAAGGAGGCTGGACATCATGGGTTGACTTGACTGCAGGCTACTGGAAGAATTTCAGACAAGCAGAGAGTGTGGAAATCAATTGCACATAACCATGTTTGCAGGGTTAGGGGAAGGTCAACAAGAGCTATGAGGCGGGCATAACAGCCAGAGTCAGCAGCACAGTGAAGGGGAGGAGATTAAGGGAAATAGAGTAGGAGGAACGAGGGTCCTTGGCACTTTATCAAGGAAAGGCACGGGGAAGAGGAGAGGAACCCAGTGACTGGAACAAGGGTGCAGTAACTTGAGAGGATGTCACTTGGGTAGAACTGCGAAGGTGTGAGGTCAGTGCTACACTGAATTGTCTGTTCTGATGAAACCAGGACTTGGCTAGGGACACTATTTGTCTCTGACCTGATAGAACTGAGTGTGCAGCTGGCAGCTGAGAGACCCAGCTTTAGGTGATGGATAAAAATAAGGACAGGCAGTCTAGTAGGTTGTTATGACCAGAGGATCTTTTAAAAAGAATTGAGTATGAGAGAAAAGTGATTCTTTCAGCTATTGAATAATTACCTGGTAGGAGAAGGGTGTTTTATTTTGTTTTGTTTTGTTTTGTTTTTTCG
>PVJI01026765.1:0-18509 GCA_004026765.1 Micronycteris hirsuta | reverse complement strand
TCTATTCTCAGTTGAGTCAAGATCTCTAAATTCTGACACTTCTCTACAAAATTATCTTGGTTCCAAGAACAACTCCAGACCCAAAGTTGCTCCTGATGATTATTCTGAAAATGAGGTCTCTTTGTAGCCTTGCTTCACTGTCATGGCCAGAACTACTTACATTTGTTCTTGGCCTCCTTTGGAGTTTTTTTTTTTTTTTACCCAAATTAATTTCAGGCTATGCTAAAATCAGAAAAGCACATTGACATGATGCACCTGGATTGTTGACAGCTAAATAGAAATGCCACCACCTCAATAAAATGGCTCTACCAGAGCATCTAGGAAGGTTTTTTATATTTTTTAATATGGCGACTTCCTCAAAAAGTCTTTTTTAAAATCAGGGCACTAATAGAAAAACATAATTTGTCAGGATACATGATTGTTTTTTATTAACTGCATATCATTGCACTTGAAGGAAAATGGTCCCATAATTACACCTCAGCATTTCTTTTTTTTTAAAGATTTTATTTATTTATTTTTAGAGAGAGAGGAAGAGAGGGAGAAAGAGAGGAAGAGAAACAGCAATGTACGGTTGCTTCTCATATGGCCCTCACTGGGGACCTGACCCACAACCCAGGCATGTGCCCCAACTGGGAATCAAACCGGGACTCTTTGGTTCCCAGTCCGCGCTCAATCCACTGAGCTACACCAGCCAGGGCTTTTTTTTCTTTTTTTTAAATCACACCTCAACATTTCTAATCTATATTTTCTTAAAGCACAAAGGGATTTTTTATTTCTAAAGGCAAGGGACTCATACTGCAAAGAAGAGAGATTAAAGAGAAAACCAGATGGAAGTGTTCACTTTTAACACTTACAAACTGAAAGCATTTGAAGCATCATAAACTTATCTATTAGAAAGCAAAATTTCCTTGTTCCTCCTGATATGCTTTAAGTTTCTCCTTAGATATGCCCATAACTAAGAAAAGAAAGCATGTTTAAAATTTAAATTGCTATTTATTGTTTGTAACCAATATGTGTTGTCCAGGCTCTCAGCAAGGATGACTGACTGGGGATGGAAACTCAAACACCAGCTTGGTCTCATGTGGTTCTTTTGCATTGTTTTAGATTATCTGTATAATATGTATATTATTAAACTGATCAATATGAAAATATTATGAGATTATATTGTCATAGTGGAAGATCAATTCAGTAGAAATGGTGATATGAGATCTATTCTTCCTTCCATGTCACTAAAAATGGATGGACTACTTTACAGTGAAGTGCCACTATTTATTCCTCAGTAAAATTAATAGGTGGACTACAAGATTCATTCTCAGTGCACAATTATTCAACTGTTGACAAGGTGTGGCAATTATAAGGTGCTAGGACAAGTTTACTTTTTTGCACTTGACCTTCACTGTTCCCCATAATTATATGTATTTGTGATAGCTAGTCTTTGAGATGGTCCCCACCAACCTCTGCCTCTCAGAAGTCATCACAGGGTTGGTCTGCACGAACAATTAATATGGCAGAAATGATGGTATGTCATTTCTGATGTAAAGAAGATTATAAACAATTAAGCCTCTCTCTCTCTCTTGCTCTCTCTCTCCTTGCTCTTGAAGAAGTGAAATTATAAGTGTATTTTCTAGGCCCAGTCAAACCTTAAGATGATTTCAGGCTTGGTTGAGATCTTGAATGCATTCCCTTGAGAGATTGTGACTCAGAACCACCAGCTAAAACACTACCAGATTTCTGAACCTCAGAAACTGTTTGAGATAATAAATATTGTTTCAAGCTGCTAAGTTTTAGGGTATTTTGTTATGAAGCAATAGATTATTAATACAATGGTCTCAATTTGAGATTGTATAGTCCAGTTGAAAAAGCAGTAATGAGAATATCCAAACACTTGAGTTCTTCTTTCTGACATGATTTTGGACAGAAATTTAAATTTCTTTAACAATTTCCATAATCTACAAGATGAGGAATTATGTTTCTAATTGAACACCTTATGGGAAACTGGGTCATACTGCCTATAAAAAATGGGATGATCTAATTAATGCAAAAAAAGAATTACTATTAAATTTTTTGAAAGAATGGACTGAGGCAAAGGAGATTGACCGAAAATGTTGCAAAATTAGATGTGAGTACAGAAGAGGAAGTGGTGCAGTGATGTGCTGAAGCAATTTTATAAACTCACAAAATGTGATTATTAACATTTTCAAGAATTTAATTATCTAGCATTTAAACACAAAATTTCTAAAAATTGTTATGTAAACAAATGATTAAATAAAATTTAAAAGGTAATAAACACTCAAAATGGCATTCTTAATTATTTTATTAAATTTTACTATTTTCTATGCCTTTGAGGGTATCTACATATCTATGGTATTTTTATGATAAAAATTATATAATGGTATGCCACTGTATTTCTCTTCCCATTTTTTCCTTTAGTACATCATATTGGTAGCTTAAACCAGCAATAGTTGGAGTATTTGCATCGTGTCAATTGACAAATACTAAGATCAGGGCTTCCTCTCTCCTCCCCAGAATCAGCTGTTCATCATTTGCCAGCATGACACTGGAGTACATTGAGACCCCAAGTGGAGAGTAAAGAGAATGTTCAGTTTATTTGCCCCAGCAAGCTCACAGTGAGAATCAAGTACAGGATTGGTGTAAGAGTAGGGAGAAGAAAATAAAGGCCAGAAAAGGCTCTATGACACAGAGGATATTCACTTATAGGTGAGATCATATGGAATTTGTCTTTCACTGCCTGGTTTATTTCACTTAGCATAATGCTCTCCAGTTCCATACACACCGTTCCTAAGGGTAGAAGATCCTTCTTTCTTTCTGCTGCATAGTATTCCATTGTGTAAATGAACCATAGTTTTTTTTATCCACTAATTTACTGGTTGGCATTTAGGTTGCTTCCAGCACTTGGCTATTGTAAATTGTGCTGTTATGAGTATTGGGGTGCATAGGTTCTTTTGTATTGGTTTTTGAGGATTCTTAGGGTATAATCTCAACAGTGCTATTGCTGAGTAAAAAGGCAGTTCCATTTTTAGGTAAGTGAACTTAGTCAACAAAACAAACAAGCAAGCAAAATATAAACAGAGACATTGAAATAAAGCACAAACTGACAGTAACCAGAGGGGAGGGAGGAGAAAGATAATGGGGGAAAATAAGTGAAGGTCCATCAAGGTACATGTATGAAGGACACATGGACAAAGCCAAGGGGGTAGGTTCGAGGGTGAGAGGAGGGGTTAGGTAGGGTGGAGGGGCCATGGTGGGGTGAAAATGGAGACAACTATATTTAAACAACAATAAAAAAATACATTGCAGGAAAAAAATAAAATAAAATACATAAAAAAAAAACCACGGGATATTCAGTTCACAAAAAGAGAAAGAAAAATCAAATGCTGTTTTAGCAAGAGCCTACTGTTTCCCATAAAACCCAATGAGGAAAAAAGAAAGAAGATTTCTGAGAAGAAAATAATTGATTAGAATTTCCAAGAGTGGTTTTGGGGCAGTGAAAGACTAACGATACATTAATAAACGCTTGAAAGGGAGTTATGCAGTGAAAACTTTGAAGTCTCAATCCATGAGGATGACTTGAAGAAACAAATTGAGAATGAGGAAACACGAACTAAATTTTTGGATTGAGGCATTAGATTATTTTTTTATTTGCAGTTACTTGCTCCACTAATGTGCTGGTAAATGTTTATCAACTGGCTCTCCGAAGGTGGTGGGAGGACTGGGGAGAAAGCATCAATTTATATTCTTTTTTTTATTTTCGTCCTGTGAAGATAAATAGACTGAACAGAAAGACTATTTCTATATTTCAACACAACCTCATTCATCTATGTACAGCTCTCTAGTCTGTTTGTGTATATTAGCTTTATACATGCAGGTGTCCCTACCCCTTTGTAAGGACTGCTATTTTCCTGGTACTGTCTACAAGTTGACAAAGTATTGCAACATCAATTTCTGTAAAAAGCTATTATCACCTAAGGAAAACATAGCATGTACGATTATTACAATACTATCATTGTTTAGGTGAATAGCCTTAAAATATTCTTGAATTATCCAAATATTCATTTAAGATCATGACTTGTTTTATGCAATCAATATACATAAGGGATATTTTCTTCATCCCCAAGAATAATCCTATCCTGATGAACTAAAATGAATATAGGACCAGCTAGACCTTGGTTCAAATTCTAGTTCTTTCACTTATACTTGTGTGACTTTGTGCAAGTCACCAACCTTGTGACTCAGGTTTCTCATTTATAAAAAGGAGATAATAATTATACCCACATTAAATGGATATTTTAAGGATACAAGTTGATGCCTATATAATGATTTTAAAAAGTTGTTTGACTCCTAATAGATAATAAATGTTGCCTTCAATTCTTACCTTCCTTCTTTCTCTGTGGCTCATCATGACCTCTCTTCCAACTTTTATTGTCCCCCTTGCACTTGTTTTTCACACTGTAGTTCAAATCTATTTTCCTTTGCCAAACTTCCCTCTACTTTGCGCTGTGATGACTGACTCTTTATTGAAGACCAAATAAATTTCACTCTCTTTATTATTCCTTAGGCCACTGTTCTTTAAGTTTAGGTTTTCTTCCACAAATTTGACCTCAAATTTTCAAAGCAAGGGATAATAACTTGTGCTTTCTAAGTGTCTGCAAGAAGTGCCCTAGATAGTGTGGCTCAGTGGATTGAGTGTCATCCTGTGAACCAAAGGGTTGCCAGTTTAATTCTCTCCAGGGCATATGCCTAGGCATATGTCAAGGTCCCCAGTAAGGGGTGCATGAGAGGCAACCACATATTGTTGTTTCCCTCTCTTTATCCTTCCCTTCCACTCTCTAAAAATAAATAAAAGCATATTTTAAATGCTGCGGATTATGACCAGCAAAATCTGTGGTGACCGTGACTGAATGTGTTTATAAATAAACCTCACACAGGAATATGCAGGAAAAGAGGACCAGGACCATGCAACTCCTCCCTCATCATCTGGGAGAGAACCCTGAGCCTTGGGTCCAGGGGTTTTTATTGAAGATTTTGGGCACAGATCATCAGAATGGTTTTCATTAACTTATGCATAGATTGTATATTCAGGTCCAGTGGTAGACAGGACCAGGAAGGCACAACAAAAGGAAGAGATATGCAAATGGAAGGACAACAGTCTTGGGTTGATCTGTAAACATTTGGTCAGGAAGAGCCCCGACATTCATTAGCATAAGTCCTTTGATCCAGGGAGAGGGGAAGGATTCAGCAAGGCAGTACATTTTAAGAAATATGTTAGCCAAATTCCCCTTCAGGAAATCATGTTTCCACGGACATGGGTCCACACTTGCCGACTTGGGCCATCTTACACATAAGATTCCGTGCTCTTTATCATGCATGTAGTGTCCAGGGCTACGCTTCCCTATGCATGAAAAAATGAATTCCCTCATTAAAAATAAAAAATAAGTGTTTTCAAGAGAAAATGCTTAATATATATATAATGCACCATGCACATATGTACCTAGGCTATTTATATGAATCATGCATCAAAAAAAAATCATAAAATACTTCAACTTTGCTATCAAATGACCAATAAAGTTTATTTTAAAAGTATAGTAAAATAAATATTAAGACATTACAAGAGTGATCAAATCTACTCCTGAATAAATTTATGCATAGGCAGAAAATAATAAAGGTATATATGACTTTAGCAATAAAACAAATTATATATATATATATATATATATATATATATATATATATACATATATGTATGTATGTATATATATATATATTCTGGAAAAGTCCAGCCATTGTTAATATAATGAAAACAATTTGCACAGCATCAATGTAACCTGGAAGCCAAGGAGAGTGGACTGGAATGTGCAGACATGAACAATGACAACTTCACTGTACTAGTCAGTGCAAGTGGTAGAAGCCATTGAGTGAACATGTGTACTGTGTGGCCATTGAAAATGACTGAACAAATACAGCGATGAAACTGCATCAAATTTTGCATTAAGATTGAACATTCCTCTATGGAAACTATTCAAATGATTTAGAAGGCTGCAGCTATGGGTAACTGATGATTGGTAGCTTCATCATGACAATGCACCAACTCATGCATACACCTTGTGCAGAGGTTTTTGGTGAAACATAAAATCACCAAGATAACTCAGCCCTCTACATCCCAGATTTGGTACCCTGCAACTTGTGGCTTTTCCCAAAACTAAAATTACCTTTGAAAGGGAAGAGATTTCAGACCATCAATGAGATCCAGGAAAATATGATGGGGAAGCTGATGGCAAATGGAAGAACTGTGTGAAGTCTCAAGGTGCCTACTTTGAAGGGGACTGAGGCATCATTGTCCTATGTACAATGTTTCTTGTATCTTATATCTTCTTCAATAAATGTCTCTATTTTCATATTAAATGGCTGTATACCTTCTGGACAGACCATATATATAATGTATATAAAATATACACAACTATATATATATATATTGTGTGTGTGTATGTATAAATATATATATATATAAAGAACAAGTAGAAAAGACCCAAAAATTGTTAGTTAATTAATCTGAAAAATAATAGTAATATTTTATAGAAATTTAGAATTGCACATATAGTAGTTCCAAAGAGTATTGAACACTTTTGGGGGATTGCAACTACAAATTATGAATTAAAACAGCACTTGGCTTGGAAATCATCACTCTATATTTAAAATAAGTAAAAATTGAAACAGACTTTTAAAATCAACCATTCTTCTAGGATCCATAACATAAGGGAAGACAAAAGGCAAAACACTTCCTCCAAGTTTGCAGACACAGGTGACTGCAGGGAGTCATAACAGAACAGAGGTTCACAAGTGGGAACCGTAGAGGTTCCCACTGTGGAAACCAGTGCCAGGTTAGGAAAACCTGAACTGTAATTTAAAAATTTCTGGAAATTCAGTGCAGAAAAATCTGAGAATAAAAACTCCAGGGACACAGTTATGGGGGGGAGGGGTTATTGTGAGATTTACCTACCACTAGGAGCTCAACCAGGTTTCTACAGTAAATGTCAGAGAAAAGTCCCCTTGTGATTCTGGGAAGAGGATGGAATAAGGAACTACTTTGAATTATGCCAGAGCACCCAATTTTCTTAATAAATCCTGCCTTCAGGGAAAACTAGTTAATCAGAGCCTAACCTACTGGAGTGCTGTCAGAGCCTATTAGACATGGAGAAGGGAAATACCTAACTGTATCCACTCCAGCCATTCTGTCCAATTTAAGGAGAGGAAAACAAATACTTGTGTAACTTTACAGTGTTCGGGCATAGTCTCACTAAAAGACTGGGATCTAACCATAAGCCTAAAGAAAGCTTTCCATCTCCAACACCTCACCACCACATTACTAAAAGCCTAGCCTACTTATAGCAGTTTCTTTTACTCAGAACATCATATCTAGCTATCAAGAAAAATTGCAAGGTATATCAAAAAGCAAGAAACAAAACGTGAAGAGACAGAGCAAGAATCAGAAACAGACATGGAAGGAATGTTAAAATGACCAGACTAGAAATTTACAAAAGAAAAAAAACACAAAACTATGATTAATATGCTAAAGACCCTCGTGGGGAAAGTAGACAGCATGCAGACACATTTAGGCAATATGAGCGGAGAACTGGAAAGCCTAAAAAAAAAAAAACAAAAAAAAAACTAAAAGAAATTATGTAGGTAAAAAAATGCTGTAACAGAAAAATAATGTTTTTTATAGGCTTACTGGTAGACTAGTCACAGCTAAGGAAAGGATCTCTGAGTTTAGGTTATATAAATGGAAACTTCCAAATCTAAATGGCAAAGTGAACAAAGACTGAAAAAGAAAGAACAGAATATCTAATCTCTGTGGGACAGCGACAAAAGGTGTAATGTACATGTACTGAGAGTGCCAGACAAAGAAGAAACAAAGAGAAGAAATATTCAAAACAATAATCACTAAGATATTCCACTAAATTAATGTCAAATACTAAATTACAGATGCAGGAACCCCAGAGCACCAGAATAAATGTTAAGAAAAATACTATACCTAGGCATATCATTTTCAAACTACAGAAAATAAAAAATAAAAAATCCTGAAGGAAGCCAAAGAGAAAAATGTGTAAGAAATTGCAGAGGGGAAATCACAACAGATTGCATGGCCATAAAAATGATAATAAATGAATACCGTAAACAACTGTATGGCCCCAAATTGGATAACCTGGATGAAATGGAAAAATTCCTTGAAAAACACAATTTACCAAAATTCACACAAGAAGAAATATATTCTGAATAAGAATATATTTATTAAAAAATTATATCAATAATTAGCCCTAGCTGGCTTAGCTCAGTGGATTGAGCACACGGGCTGGGAACCAAAGTGTCCCGGTTCGATTCCCAGTCAGGGCACATGCCTGGGTTGCAGGCCAGGTCCCTGTGAGGGCCATGTGAGAGGCAACCATACATTGCTGTTTCTATCCCTCTCTGTCTCCCTCCCTTCCCCTCTCTCTAAAAATAAAAATTTAAAAAATTATATCAATAATTAATAATCTTCCAAAAATAGGCATGAGGCCCAGATGGATTCACTACTGAATTCTACCAACATTTAAGGTAGAAATTATATCCATTCTCTACTAACTCTTTCAGAAGAAATAGAAGCAGAGGAAATGCTTCCTAATTACAGACATTATAAGAAAAACCAAGCACACCAATGTCTTTTATAAACAAATTTAATTAGCAAAATATTAGCAAATGTATTCCAACAATGCAAAATTGTTATACACCACTAACAAATGAGATTTATTTTAAGTATGGAAGATTGGATCAACATTCAAAATCAATTAATGTAGTCAGTGAGGCAGGGGAGAGTGGTGGAGTTAAAATGGAGACGATTGTACTTGAAAAACAATTAAAAAATCAACTAATGTAATCCATTACATTAAAAGTCTAAAAGAAACATTACATGATTATATCAATAGATACAGAAAAAACATTTGATAAAATCCAATTCATTTTCATGATAAAACTTCTCAGTACAAATAGAGGGCAACATTCTCTACTTTATAAGAAATATCTACCCCCAAAAAACACAAAACAAACAAACAAACAAACAAAACTACAGCTTGTATTCCTGGTGAGAAACTTAAAGTTTCCAACTAATGGCAGAAACAAAGCAAGGGTGTCGACTCTCACTACTTTTTTCAAAATCATATTAGAAGTTCTAGCTAATTCAGTAAGACAAGAAAACAAAATGCATACACATTTTGAAGTAGAAATAAAAGTCTGTTCATAGATGATATGATTATGTAAAAAGAACACAACAAAAAATGTTCTAGAGTTAATAAATGATAATAGCTAGTTTTCAGGCACAAGGTTAATGTACAAAAACCAAACACTTTTCTATATACCAGCAAAGAAAAAGTGGAATTTGAGATTAAAACAAGGGATCATTTACATTAGCACCCCCCAAAAATCATATATTTAGGTATAAATCTAATAAAATGTTTATAAGCTCTATTGAGAAAACCTGTAAAACTCTGATAAGTAGAATCAAAAGATAGTTATTTTATTTTTTAGAATAGGAAGCTGTCTATTTTTCCCAAATTGACATATAGATTCAATGCAATCCAGTCAAAATTTCAGGGAGCTATTTTGTGGATATCAATAAAGTGATTCTAAATTTTATATGGAGAGGCAGAAGACCTAAAAGTCTTCTTACACTTACTGTAAGCTACAGTAATTAAGACAGTGTAATATTGGTGAGAGAATAGACAAATAGATCAATCAACTGCAATAGAGAGATCAATGGAACAGAACAGAAGTAGACCCACATACATACAGTCAACTTATCTTTGACAAAGGAGCAAAGAATATACAATGAAGCAAAGATAGTATTTTCAACAAATAAGGAAGAAGAACTCAACATCCACATGTAGAAAATGAAATCTAGACACAAATATCACACTTTCCATGAAAATTAACTCAAAATATATTCTAGACCTTAACTTAAAATATAAAACTATAAAATTTCTAGATGACAACATAGAAAAAAACAGATAACCTTAGCTATGGCAGTAACTTTTTAGATGCAAAACAAAAAGCATTATTCATGACAGAAATAGGTGATAAACTGAATTTCATAAAATTAAAAACTTTTAATCTGAGAAAGATAATGTCAAAGGAATGAGAAAACAAGCCACAGACTGGGAAAATATTAACAAAATATATCTCTAATAAAGGATTGTTATCCATATATGTAGAGAACTCTTAAAACTCAACAATCAGAAAGCATACAATCTAGCTGCTTGCTTAGTTTTTGTTTTTGTTTTTTTAGTTTCAGTTGTTGATAATTATGGATTTGTTGTCATTGTACTGTTAATAGTTTTAATCTTCTTCTTTTTCTTAGATAAGTCCCTTTAACAGTTCACATAATAAGGGCTCAATGACAATGAACTCCTTCAACTTGACCTTATCTGGGAAGAACTTTATCTTCCCTTCCATTCTAAATGATAGCTTTGCCTGCTAGAGTAATCTTGGATATAGGGCTTTGCCTTTCATGACTTCAAATAATTCTTTCCAGCCCCTTCTTGCCAGCAAGGTTTCTTTTGAGAAATCAGCTGATAGTTTTATGTGAACTCCTTTGTAGATAACTCGTTTCTAGGAGGTTAAGAATGGTATAAGAAACAGAGAATCTAAAGAACTTATATGTACAACCTGTGAACATGAACTAAGCAGAGGCAGGTGGGAATACTGGATGGTGGAGGGCATACAGGGGGGTTGGGTGATAAAGGGGGGAAAATTGGGAAAACTGTAATAGTATAATCAATAAAATACATGTTTTAAAAAGCTAGACAATGGAACTATAAGAAAAAAAACATACAATCCGATTTTAATATGAGCCAGTGATTTTATGAGGTGACTTATCAAAGAATATATACAAAGTATAAATAAGCATACAACTACATCATATGTCATCAGAAAAATGCAAATCAAAACAACAGTAAGATATCACTGAACAGAACTTCCGGCCAAGATGGAAGCATAAGTGGACACACTACGCCACCACTCACAACCGACAAGGATAAACAAGAAGTTAAAAAGAAAAACAACTAACCAGAATGGACAGAGAATTGAACTGAGTGGAAGTCTGACAGCCAAGAAGTTAAAGAGGACACGTTCATCCAGACTGGTAAACAGGGCGGAGCCAGACAGAGAGTGCGCCGGCAGCAAGACGGCGGTTTGCCTGCAGAAACTCACTGTGGGTGCGCCTGGCCAAAATGCAGTCTTAGCATGCAGTGAAGCCCATAGCTGGCGCACCCAGAGAAGCCCGTGGGAACCAGCGGGCTGAGACTTGTGGACCAGGCAGTCCCTCTTTTGCACACAGATAAACTGGGAGAAGGAGCTGGGAGTGGAGCAGACTGCACGGCCCCCCTTCGCAACAGACCCTTGCAACCCACCATCATGGGGAAGAAAAGCCCCAGACCACCTGTTGAAACCACCTGAGGGGATTGAGGCGGTGGCCAGAGTGGCTCCCAGCCTCACTGGAGAGCTTGTTGGGGCGAGGATAATTGGGAGCCGGTGGTAAACTGAGCAAGCGCCATTGCTCCCACCCATGCCCCACCCCCAAAGGAAGCATCACAACACATTGAATAGGTTGCCTGCACTGTCGAACACCCAAGGCTCCACCCCTTAAAGTAACAGGCATGCTGAGGGGAAAAAAATGGCCCAAATGAAAGAACAGAACAGAGCTCCAGAAAAATTACAACTAAGGGACAAGGAGATTGCCAACCTATGAGATGCACAGTTCAAAACACTGGTAATCAGGATGCTCACAAAATTGGAAGAAAGTTGGATGCAAATAAATGAACAAATGAAGGATACGCTAAAGAAAATGAAGGGAAATGTGGAGGGAACCAATAGGAAAGAGAAGGAAACTGGGACTCAAATCAACAGTGTGGACCAGAAGAAAGAAACAAAAATCAAAAAAAATGAGGAGAGGCTTAGGAACCTCCATGACATCTGTAAATGCCCCAACATCCGCATCATAGAGATGCCAGAAAGAGAAGAGGAAGACAAAGAAATTGAAAATTTATTTGAACAAATAATAAAGGAGAATTTCCCCAATCTGGCAAAGGAAATAGACTTCCAGGAAGTCCAGGAAGCTCAGAGAGTCCCAAAGAAGTTGGACCCAAAGAGGAACACACCAAGACACATCATAATTACATTACCTAAGATTAAAAATAAGGAGAGAATCCTAGAAGCAACAAGAGAAAAGGAGAGAGTTACCTACAAAGGAATTCCCAGAAGACTGTCAGCTGATTTCTCAGAGACCTTCCAAGCAAGAAGGGGCTGGAGAGAAGTATACCAAATCATGAAAATCAAGGACCTACATCCAAGAATACTCTATCCAGCTAAACTTTCATTTAGAATGAAAGGGCAGATAAAGTGCTTCTCAGATAAGGTCAACTTCAAGGAGTTCATCATCACACAGTCTTTATTATATGAAATGTTAAAGGGATTTATATAAGGTATGGAGGGATATCAACAGGGGAGTGAGAAGGGGAGAGAGGAGAAAAAATACAGAGAATAAGTAGCATAAACGGTAGGTAGAAAACAGACAGGGGGAGGTTAAGAATAGTATAGGAAATATAGAAGCCAAAGAACTTATGTGTATGACCCATGGATAAAAACTAAAGGGCGGGGAATGGGGGGGGGATGTGGGGCAGAGGGGAATAAAGGGAGGGAAAATGGGACAGCTGTAATAGCATAATCAATAAAATATATTTAAGGTAAAAAAAAAAGCAGTTGTTACCTTTAGTGAGAGAGATTGGGGAGCAGTGAGGAAGAAACTTTTTGATTTAATTTAATAACGTTTTTTATTGTTTAAAAAAAAGATATCACTTAACAGCTATTAAAAGGGACAAAATCAGGTACAATGACAACATCAAATGCTAGGAGGAGTTGAAGCAACAAAAACTGTACTTCACTGCTGGTGGTCACACAAACTGGCACTGCCTCTTTGGAAGATAGGCAGTTTTCTACAAAACTAAACACACTTCTACCATGTTAGCCAGCAACTGAACCCTTTGATATTTACCTAAAGGCATTGAAAACTTATGTCCACATGAAAACCAGCACATGAATTTTCTTCTATTTTCTTATTTTATTTTATTGTTGTTCAAGTATGGTTGTTGGCCTTTTCCCCCCAGCTCTCCCCCCAACCCCAGACATCCCACCTCCCTGCCTTGATTCCATCCCCCTTGTTTTTATCTATGTGTCCTTTATAGTTGTTCCTGAAAACCCTTCAAACTTCCCCCCCATTATCCCTCCCCATCTCCCCTCTGGTTACTGTCCATTCTTAATTTCAATGTCTGGTTATGTTTTGCTTACTTGCTTGCTTGTTTTGTTGATGTGGTTCCACTTAAAGGTGAGATCATATGGTATGTGCCTTCCACTGCCTGGCTTATGTCACTTAAAATTTACAGCATCTTTATTCATAATTGCTCAAACGTGGAAGCAACTAAGATGCCCTTCAGTAGGTAAACAAATAAATAAAATGTGATATATTCATGCAATGAAGTATTATTTGGTGATAAAAATAAATGACCCATCAAACCCTAAAAGACATTGAGGAATCTAAAGACATATTACAAAGTAAAAGAATCCATTGTGAAAAGGCTACATGCTGTATGATTTCAACTATATAATATTCTAAAAGAGGCAAAGCTATAAAGACATAAAAATATCAGTTTTGCCAGGGGTTATGGAAGAGAGGAAAACCACAGAGGATTTTGAGGCTGGTGAAAATACGCTGTGCAATGCTATTGTGATGGATAAATGTCATTATGTTCTTGTTTAAATCCATAGAATGTACAACACCAAGAGTGAACCATAATGTATTTACGTAATGTATTAATGTATGGCCTTTTTCAATTATGATATGCTACTACAGGTTAATCAATTATAACAAATGTACCACTCTGCTAGGGGATTTTGATAATGATGGAAAGGCTATTCATGTATGGGGATAGGTAAAAAATCCTCTGTAACTTCATTCTAAATTTTGCTATGATCCTAAAACTTTTCTAAAAAATAAAGTATTTTTAAAATATTGTCAAAACTGTATATTTGTTTAACAGCTTATCAGCTGATGGTCAAATTAATATTTAAGTCAGAGAGACAACTTCATCACCCAGAATACCTAGAGAATTGTAACGAATCAGGAGATGGAACACATCTTGTAGAGTTTGTTCATTTGCTGAGTCCTTTGAATGGACCTTGGTTCAGAGAAAATCAGGCAGGACCCATTCTTCACTGACCAGAGCAGGCATTAAAAAGGAGGAGCAGTGAAGAAAAACTCAGCATGGAACAGGAGAAGAATTTTTGGGAGACACAGAAAGGCCTGGTTGAGGTTAGTCTGCATTATCTTCCTGTACCCACCACCATCTAACTCTCAAAAATGCCAGAATATTCTACAATGCCACTAAATATTTGGAAGAATTTTTTTTCTTCTCTATGTACTATGTTGATGGTAAAGAAATGTTAGGCTTCAGGGAACTTCTAGTCAAGATGGAGGCATAGGTAGAAACCCTTTGCTTCCTAGCACAACCAAAAGGAACATAACAACCAATTTAAAATCAATAAACAACCATAAGTTCCAGAAAACCAAACTGCATAGAACTTTGACAACAAAGGAATTAAAGAAACAGTCAACAAGACCAACCAGACTGGTAAGATGGGCTGACAGAGAGAACCTGAGGCAAGGTGGTAGACTGCATGGGGAGGGCTAGCTGAACAAGAAACTGAGACTCAGAGATGGCTGTGAACTATGGCAGCATGGGGTTGCCATGGTGGGAGAAATTCCCAGTCTCACATGAGGGTTCATTGGAAAGTGGGCTAAAGCCCAGCAAGTCAGCTGCATTGTTCCCTCTCTGGCCCCTCCCACACAGACAGTGCCACAACACAACAAAGAGGGCTGACCTGCCCTGGTGAATACCTAATGTCTGCCCCCTTACAACTTAACTGGCACACCGAGACAAAGAAATATGGCCTAAATAAAAGAACAGAGAAAAACTCTAGATAGAGAGCTAAGTGATGAAGAGATAGCCAACCTATCTAATGGAGAGGTCAAAGCCCTGGTGATTATAATGCTCATAGAACTAATTGAGCTTGGTCACAAAATGAAAGAGCAAATGAAAGATACCCAAAGTGAAATAAAGCAAAATATTCAGCGAACCAACAGTGACAGGAAGGAAACCAGGACTCAAATCAATGATTTGGAACAAAAGAAAGAAATAAGCATCCAAACAGAGCGTAATGAAGAAACAAGAATCTTAAAAAAAAAAAAAAAATGAGGAGAGGCTTAGGAACCTCTGGGACAACATTAAACATTCCAATATCCGAATTATAGGGGGGCCAGAAGGAGAAGAACAAGATCAAGAAATTGAAAACTTATTTGAACAAATAATGAAGGAAAACTTCCCCAATCTGGCAAAGGAAATAGACTTCCAGGAAGTCCAGTAAGCTCAGAGAGTCTCAAAGAAGTTGGACC
Organism: Micronycteris hirsuta; assembly: GCA_004026765.1. Taxonomy (NCBI): domain Eukaryota; kingdom Metazoa; phylum Chordata; class Mammalia; order Chiroptera; family Phyllostomidae; genus Micronycteris; species Micronycteris hirsuta. Next base: position 2,959 of record PVJI01026765.1, on the reverse strand, counting down.
CAAGGAGGAACACACCAAGGCACATCATCATTAAGTTACCCAAGATTAAAGATAAACAGAGAATCCTAAAAGAAGCAAGAGGGAAGGAGATAGTTACCTACAAAGGAGTGCCCATGAGACTGTCAGCTGATTTCTCAAAAGAAACCTTACAGGCAAGAAGGGAGTTGGAAAGAAATATCTGAAGTCATGAAAGGCAAGGACCTACATCCAAGAATACTCTATTCAGCAAAGCTATCATTTAAAATGGAAAGGCAGATAAAATGCTTCCCAGATAAGGTCAAGTTCAAGGAGTTCATCATCACCAAGCCCTTATTATATGAAATGTTAAAGGTACTTATCTAGGAAATTGAAGAAGATCAAAAACTATGAACAGTAAAATGACAACAAACTCACAACTATCAACAAAAGAACCTTAAAAAAAAGAAAGAAAAACAATGAAAAAAATAAAACTAAGCATACGACTAGAGCAGGAACAGAGTCAGAGAAATGGACATCAGATGGAGGGTTTTCACTGGGGAGGAAGAGGGGAGGAATGGAGGGGGGTATGTACAGGGAGTAAGAAGCATAATTGGAAGGAATAAAATAGACAGGAAGAGGTTAAAAATGGTATAGGAAACAGAGAATTCAAAGAACTAAGAGGGGAATACTGGAGGGTTGGGGAGTGCAGTGCAGAGGCGGTGAGTGGGGGGGGGGATTGGGACAACTGTAATAGCATAATCAATAAAATATACTTAAAAAAAGAAATTTTAGGCTTCATTCACTTCAAGGTGTGAGCAAGATAAAAGAAGCGGGAATAACAACCAGGAACAAAAGATGTTAAAACTTTCTCTCCTTTAGTTAAATCTAATTCAGCCTCCACCAAATTGGCTGACAGAAATCTCAGGAATGTTCTAGGAGGTTTATCCTCCATCCCCTGAGTTGGACAAGACTTTGGGGGTCTTTTGCTCCCAAGACATTTAGAATGGCAATGTTTGGCCATCCTCTACAGCACTGTTGCTTTGCATTTCCCAAACCAGGCAGTCTCCTTAAAGTGGAAAGGCAGTGGGTTTTTATATCAGAGTTTTGATGTTCAGGTCTTTATCTTCTTCCACCATCACCAACCATATATTACCTCACCAGAGACCTGTCATCTCACTTGAAAATTCTTAATGGAAGCAGGACTAACACAACATTTGAGAAAAAAATCACAAACCTCTTTATTCATCCCCAAAGGAAAACAAAACAAAACATATTTCCTCCAGATTAGCCGTGTTCAGCCAAAACAAAACTGTACAGTGAAACTTAGCCTCTGCATTTCCTGGAAACATTTGGCCCCAAAACACAAACACACATAAACAAAATATTAGCACTTCCATGAAGCTAGGTGTTAAGAGCCAAACACAAAGCTGGGCTGGGTTCTGGGATACAGAAGAAAAAATAATTCTCATTTACACTGAATGTGGTTTCAGGTTCAGTCACACTTAACAAATTCTTCTGTCATCTTTATTATGTTTGGTGTTAAAGACAACTTCTTCAGGTAGATAGTATTTTATTTAGTTTTCAAATGGGGCTATCTTTCATTACATTTCTTGTAGTGTACCATGGTTAGTTCTCACTGTCTATGGGCATTTTATAATGTAACTTCAACTATTTAGTGAGATATGTCATCTTACTTTTTCTTATTTTGCAGTTAAGTCTAAGTGGCAAGGCTGAGTGTACTTGTGACCAAAATCCTCACTTTTTACTTTGAAAACCTTCAGTGAATATAACACAAAAGGTGAATTATGTCACTCCTTGTACTGCCCAACACTTTTGTAGAGTTGGAGCAAAAGAGCCCACCACAACCAGTTAATGGGGCAAGCTTAGTGATGAGATTTTGGGGTAGAACAAAGGGGCACCATGGCTAGATCCAGTTTTCTCTCCAGTAGGATCTCATCTGGGGGTATAAAAATGATAATTGTGATTTGGAGATTTTGTACTATATATGAGCCTGCTAATTAAAGTCCCTGGTTAAGAAAAATGGTAGCATTTAAACACAAGCAGTGATTAACATTTTTAAAAATAATGGAATTAATTTTTAAATAAAAACTTTGGTGAAACTCAAATGCAAAAAAGGAAACAAAAAGATAAAGCAAGTATAATATACTCTAAAAAATTATTTGAAAGCCTTGGAACTTCACCTTTAGCTTCCTCATCTCCAGCTTCCAGACACTTCAATGGTATTTCTTTTGCATAAGGGAATACACAGGGTTTTCTAAATCAGGAGTGCTTCAAACTCACTAGACATTAAAATCCCTTGGAAAATTTATTAATATAAAAATTTGATGAGTTAAAACTAGGACAACAATGTTTGAATGAATAGAGAATCTAAATAAAGAGAGAGAAATTATAAAAAGAAACAAGAGAGTCTGAAGCTTAAAAGTACAATAACAGAAATGAAAATTTCACCAGAGGTTTTCAGCAAGAAGTCTAACTAGCAGAAGACAGAATCAATAAACTTAAAAACAAACAAAACTGAAATTATCCAGTAAGAAAGAAAAAAAGAATGAAAAAAAGGAACAGAGCCTAAGAGACATGTGAGAAATTATCAGATAAGTACACTAACAAAGGCATGATATAATTCATGGATGGAAATAATAGAGAAAATGGACCAGAGAGAATATTTGAAGAAAAAATAACTTCTCAAATCTTATTCAAAAAAGACATAAATCTACACATTCAAAAAGCTCAAAGAACCCCAAGAATGATACATGCAAAGAGATCCACATCAGGACACATAATAATCATATATCAAAAGCTAAGGACAAAGATAGAATTTTGAAAGTAATAAGATAGCAACTCATCACATGAAAGGTATTCTCAGTCAGAAAATCAACAGGCTTCTCCTTATAAATCATGAAGACCAAAAGTGAGTGTGATATTTTTCAAGTACAAAAAGGACAAAATGCCAACCAAAAATTCTATATCTGGCAAAACTATC